>CAIGRM010002820.1:0-13801 GCA_903798335.1 Fraxinus albicans | reverse complement strand
GAGTAAAAAATCAGATTATGGAAGTGAAGACTTTGAGAAACTACCAACATGGTATAAACTTCACAAAATGGTATACAAGTAATCAATCTTTCAAATAACACTGATCTTTTGATGTCAATATATTTGGTTTGAGATTCTTATGGCCTTCACACATACTTAAATGTATCAAATTGCAAAAGAGGAAACAGAATAAGATTTTCAAAGGAATGGCCCATGGTAGTGCTTTAAACTCTGACTAGACTAGGCAGTCCAAGTTGTTGGGTTGTGTGCCCGTATAGTATAATTTTGTTGATGTAAAAATAACAATATTCTTATATTAAATAAAATTGTTTTTATTTCATTTATTGTATTTATTTATTGAGCATGCGAACTAAAGTACCTATAATCACTTGTGATAATATAAGTTAGGTATTTGCGTTGAGAAGTACAGTGTGACACAACTTATATTTTGATCATAAATAATTTGTTCACTACCTATATATAAGGGTTAGCACCTTGTACCAGAAGGTTATAATGTTGTCTGATTCACTATCCGAGTTTGTGATTTGTTCTTATCACTGAAATAGTTAAAGGTGACACTAGTACACTTGGAGTGTACTAAACGGGCCACGTGTTGAGTTTAATTCTATATCATGATCGTGTGGAGAATTAAATTCCACTTGACTGATGTGTATTCATCTAAATTCCTTGACATGGTTATGTATATATTTTCATGATTTTAAAAGTTCTTTGATTCATCAATGAGTGAGATCAATTTGATTGGTCAAATATCTCGATGAGTTGGGAACTTGAGAATGGTCGAAATAGAGAACATGAATTCGTGTCAAGAACCATTGCCCTGTTGAACGGTTAAAATTTGAGTTCAATATTAAGGGACAGCTAAATTTCGACATCTGAGATTTGTTCACGGGACTGTTGAAGAAAATGGTACTTAAGTTAGTGAGAATAATTAGAGTGGCAAAACGGTCTTTTATGCTCGTACCAAATTATTGAATCTCAGACGGGGATAAATACATATAAGGCATATCCGAGGAAAGCACTATAGATTTATTGGCTTCTGTGATCTTACATATTTTGAGAGTTCAGTAGTGCAAAGAGCAAAGACTAATAATTAGATTGGGTGGTCTAGGTCGACTAGACATGATCTAATTATTGGAGTTAGGAAAATATATGTCGATTGGGTCCATGTGGTAGCTCTATAAAGTAATTGAACTTAATTACAGTAGTTATAATAGCTTTGGACTTAATTGTAATTATAATAAAGTTTTGTACTCACTTTTAATTACAATAAAAGTTGTAAACTTAATTACAATTGTAATAGAAGTTCTAGGACTACACATACAATTAAATGAAAAGTAATTGGATTTGGACTTTAACTAGAACTCCTACTTGGATTTTAATTAAGACTCCTATTTGATATTGAAATTATTATTCTACATGGATTGGAACATCTTTTATCTCTATAAATAGATATTAGATTGACATAAAAATCCTTCAAGCATCATAATACATAATTCCATGGTGTTCAAATTTGGAAAAAGGGAAAAAGTGAGAAAATTATATTTTCTTATTGTCCAATCCAAAAATTAGTTTCTTGATTTAATTAAAAGAAGGTGTCCACCCACCGGTATAGCTTTGACTTTGGAGAATACCATAGAAGACTTGGAGGTTTGAACCATCAAGTTCTTACAATTAGAAGGTGGAAACTCGTGATCCAAAAAGTTGAAAATTCGTGATTCACATCTAGTTCTAGAATTTATCATCGAATTTAGGTAAAAATTTGAATCCCCAATTCTTGTTATAACATACACGTGAACTACTAGACGATCTTGTTTATTGAATTAAAGAAAAATTTTAAATTCTAGATAATTTCGCTTCAGCATTCCAGCAACTAGTATCAGAGCGATCTAGATCATTCACGTGTTTGTTATTTATGAATCTTGATTGCATGTTCTAGTCGAGCGATGTCTAAGAATATTTTATTTTGTGATGATTGAATTATTAAATTATTTTAAACTGTGATCCAATTATTTGTAGTAAGTTCTTGATGTAATTCGTTATTTCGACTATGTAACAAAATAGGTGAATTACGACTTCATCATCTTGATTTAATTTTATTTTCAATTAGATTCCAAATTTTGAGCATACGGAACATAAGAATTATGTAGTTCTTGTAATTGTTGAATCTTGAAAATTGATTGAAAATGGAAGACCTAAAAGATATAACGAAGAAGATCAAGAAATTACAGCAAAAGAAAAAATCTACCTGTGTGGCAGAACTTTGCCTGTGCAAGCAAACTGCCTAGCAAACAGATTCTGCCTGCACGGCAGAACTCTGCTTGTGTAGGCAGACTGCCCATGTGGCAGAATTCTGCCTTCATGGCAGATTATTCCTGGGTAGAATGCCTTCATGGCAGCAATTGAATTCATGTTGACTTTTGGTCTAGGTTCTTATTGCGAATCAGGTCGGATTTGGATAAGTCGAATTCGAAATCAATTAATTTTTTTTCAAGTACAGTAGAGGAGTCCAATTGATGTTTAGATTGCTACCGTTGGATCCTTGAAGATTTTTGGGCTGAAGATTTAGATTACATATTGGGTTTGTGTTCAATTAATTTTTAATTTAATTCTTGAGCCATTTAAGAGCCACAAATAATTGTTAATTTATTGCTTATGTATGCTTTAAAATATTGTTTGAAATATTACGGTTCTAGATATCATGACATATATATTTATTTATGATATCGCTCGTGATACTAAGAATATGATGAATATCATTGAACACCAATTTTTCCTTGATTGATTTAATTTAGATTAATTTTTTTGGATGGAAAAATCATAATAATTGAACTGTATGTTAATATGATTAATATGAACAGTTATTAATTAAAATCCATTACTTAAAAATATTGAGTGAGAGTGGGTGTTTATCTAAATAAAAATCTATGGTATCATTTGGTCAATCCATAAGCAAAGTAATATGTTTGCCTCGTGTCGGTATTACAACGGACTCCCTACAGGAGGGCCACGTTGTTCGAGTTGCTTGATTGGATTTCTTTATGATAAGATTGTCTAGATATAATATAATTGTGAGCATATAGATGGCGAAATTATTTTCAAGTATTTAGTAATTGAGACAAAGGTTATACACTCAAATCGAAATTATCTATGAACCTTCTATAGAGGCTCTCGTTTATAATTTTGGTGACCAAATGAAACTATACTAGGGTTAATATAGACATTTGTTGTCAGATATAATTTGTCTAGTGGGAGGGTTTCAACTTGATCAATGGACATAGTGACCTTTCATATAGAAAGGCATGTTGGATCACAAGGATCGAGTTATCATTGCATTATTGTAGTTAGATGGATCTACATATACATTCATGCACCATATGCTAAATTATTATTCGCTGCTCAATTTTAATATGCAATATATGGTTATTTTTTCAGCAAAATGTCTCTCAGCGCTGTTTCCTTTATTCTAAAACAAAACCAACTTGTTGGGGATAATTATGTAGATTGGAAACGTAATTTGATGTTTGTGCTTATTGTCGAAAAACTTGATTTTGTGCTCGATAAGGAATGTCCCGAAGAAGCTACTGAGACAACAGGTAAGGTCAAGAGGGCTGCATGTGATAAGTGGATCGTAGCTAAAAAGATGGCCCATTGTTACATTTTGCCATCAATGTTAAATGTGTTACAACAGAAGTTTGAAAGTCAGGAGACCTTTTATGACATACTAGAAAGCCTGAAGGGCATGTTTGGATATCAAAGTATGAAGGCTTGCTTTGAGGCCATTCATATCTTCCAGAACATTCGCATGAAACTCGGAACGCCAGTGAAGGATCATATGTTGACTATGATTGCACACTTCAATCTGGGTGCAACTATTGATCAGGAAGCTCAAGTTGATATGGTATTGAATTTTTTATCTGATATATTTTCACAGTTTACTGTGGACTATCACTTGCACAAGATGGATATGTTATTAACTGAGTTGATGAATGAGTTGCAAATGTGGAAAGTGGTCTTAAGAGTAAAAGTGGCCATGCTCATGCGACAATTGCTAGCTCATCTAGTTCCAAGCTCAAAGGCGGAGTGGAAAGGGGTCTTGAGGGTAAAAGTGGCCATGCTCATGCGACAATTGCCAGCTCCTCTAGGTCCAAGCTCAAAGGCGGAGTTGGAAAGAAGAGGAAGAGATCTAACATGAAGCCAGGCATCAACAAAAATCTCAAATCAGATGGAACACCAAAAGGCAAGTGTTTTCACTATGATCGCAAAGGACACTAAAAGAAAGACTGCCCTGATGCACTAGCTAAAAAGTAGGGTGCTGGTAAGTTTTTTATTGTTGAGTTATGTTTGGTGGTTGATTTTACAAGTTCCTGGATTGTAGACTTTGGAGCCATTAATCATATATGCATGTCTATACAGGTGCTTCAGGTTAGCAGAAGACTCAGTGAAGGCCAGTTTAAAATTGCTGTCAGCACAAAAACTATAGTTTCAGCAAGAGCAGTAGGAGTAGTTTACTTTTATTTGAGTAGTGGTAGGCATTTAATTCTTAGAGACTGTTATTATGTCCTGCGAATGAAGTAGAATTTGAATTCTGTTTCTTGTTTAATAGGACAAGGTTATTTTGTAAATTCTGCACATAATGCGCTTTATATTTTAAAGAATAAAGCTCATATTTGTACTGGATATTTGACTAATGGTCTTTACATTTTAAATTGTACTACAAATGAAATAAATGTTACTTTTGCAAACCATACATAAATGTCTTACCATACAATTGATACATATATATGGCATCTTAGTCTTGGACATATAACCTTAATAGGATATACAGATTAGCTAGAGATGGTCAACTTAACACACTTAAGATCGAACCATTGCCAGATTGTGATTCTTCTTTGGAAGGTAAAATGACCAAGAGATCATTTCTAACAAAAGGACATAGAACCAAAGAAGTATTAGAACTAGTTCATTTTGATGTGTGTGGACCCATGAATATACCTACGAGAGGGGGCTATGAGTATTTTATCACTTTTACAGATGATTACTCTAGATTCGGATACATCTACCTAATGGCTCGAAAGTCGGATGCTTTTTGAAAAATTCAAAGAGTATCGAACTGAGGTTGAGAAACATTTGGATAAGAATATTAAGACACTTTGATCAGATCGAGGTGGCGAATATCTCTCGGGAAAATTCATGGACTACTTGATAAAAATGGTATATCTTTTCAACTGAGTGCACCAGGTACACCCCAACAGAATGGCGTTTCAAAAAGAAAAAAAAATAGGATATTGTTAGACATGGTTAGGTCAATGATGAATTTCGTAACTCTACCTATCTCATTTTGGGGATATGCACTGGAAAAAGCAGCATATGTTCTTAACTTGGTTCATTCTAAATCTTTTCCCAAGCCTTCTCTGGAATTGTGGAATGGGCACAAGTCCAACTTACGTCACATTCGAATTTGGGAATGTCCGGCTCATGTGCTGAAAGGGAAGGCAGAAAAATTGGAGTCCAGATCAGAGATATGTCTGTTTGTGTGATATCTTAAAGGTAGCAAGGGATATTATTTTTCTAGTCCTCTAGATATGAAGGTCTTTATTAGCACAAATGCAACCTTCTTGGAAGATAGGTATATTAATGAACGTTAGTCCAAGAGTAAAGTTGTGTTGGAAGAAATGAGTGGGAACAATTCCATCTCATCGATTCATGAAACGCAACCTCGTGACAGACAACCGTTGGTGTCGGAAATACTCAAACAATGTGATTTAAGTGGGAAAGATGAGTCATTATCTAATCCCATATATCAAATAAACATTGAAGGTATTGAGGAGGTAATTGCATCACCTAATGGTGGTACCAACTTTGTTACAAGCGTTACAATTCCAAATGATGCCACAGTCCGAAATCCATCGCCCCTTAGACAAAGTCCGAGGTCATCAGACCACCTTCCAGATACTTGCTAGTCAGAGAGTCAAACCAAGCGATCTCCACAAAACAAGTTGATGATCCGACTTCATATAAGGAGGCTATGAATGATGTGGATATAGATTTATGGCGATAATTTATGAATAATAAAATAGAATCTATGTATTCCAATCAGGTTTCGAAACTTGTAGATGCACTAGAAGGGATAAAACCCATTGAGAGCAAGTGTGTCTATAAGAGAAAGAGAGGATCAGATGGAAAAGTGAAAACTTTCAAAGCAAGGCTGGTGGCTAAGGGTTTTACCCAACGAGAAGGTGTCGATTACGAGGAGACCTTCTTACATGTTGCTATGCTTAAGTCTATCCGGATACTCTTATCCATTGCAACTCATTTTGATTATGAGGTGTGCCAAATAGATGTCAAGATAATATTTTTGAATGGCCATCTTGAGGAATGTATCTATATGATAAAACCAAATAGATTCATAGAACATGGTCATGAAAGTAAAGTCTGCAAGCTTCAGCAGTCCATTTATGAGTTAAGCAGGCATCAAGATCTTGGAACAAAAGATTCGACGAAGTGATTAAAACATATGGTTTTGATCAGAACTTTGACGATCCCTATGTCTATAAGAATATACAGGATAAAATTGTAATTTTCCTGGTACTTTATGTGGATGATATTCTACTTATTGAAAACAATGTGGGAACGTTATCATCTACGAAAGCGTGGTTGGCCCAACAGTTTCATATGGAATATTTAGGTGAAGCTAGCTATGTTCCAGCCATTCAAATTTTAGGAAATTGAAAGAAAATGCAGATAAGTTTATCTCAAACTTCATATATTGACAAAATACTTGTAAAATTTGTCATGCAAGATTCCAAGAAGGGTAATCTACCTTTCAAACATGAAATCCAACTCTCTAATGATCAGTCACCTAAGAATCCTGAAAAGATGGAGCGCATGAGTAGGATACCTTATGTATCGGTAATTGGTAGTCTCATGTATGTTGTGCACTAGACCTAACATTTATTATCCTGTTGGTATGGTGAGTCTATATCAATCTAATCCTAGACCGGAACATTGGGTAGCTGTAAAGCATATCCTTAAGTACCTTCAAAGGACAATGAATTATATGCTAGTTTACTCATCACAAGATATTGTTCTAGTGGGTTATACAGATTCAGACTTCCAAGCTAATAAGGACTCTCGCAAGTCTACATCAGGATCATTGTTTACACTTGGTGGTGGGGCCATTATTTGGAGAAGTATTAAACAATCATGTACTCTTGATTCCACCATGGAGGCTGAATATGTAACAGCTTGTGAAGCCGCTAAAGAAGCGATGTGGTTTAAAAAAATTCTAACGGACATCAAGGCGATGCCTGCATCTGTACAGCCCTTAACACGGTATTGTGATCACAGTGGGACAGTGGCAAATGCTAAAGAACCAAAGAGTTCTCAAAGGGTAAACATATCGAATGGAAATATCATCTCTTGAGAGAGATAGTTAGTAGAGGAGATATGATTGTTAGTAAAATTGCCACTGGTAATAACCTCGCCGATCCATTTACCAAAACCTCGTCGGCTAAGGTTTTCGATGGACATCTGCAAAGCATGCGATTAAAAGACATGACACATAAACTCTAGGACAAGTGAGAGATTTGTTGAGTTGTGTGCCCATATAATAGAGTTTTGCTTATGTAAAAATATCAATATTCTTCTATAAAATAAAATTATTTTTATTTTATTTATTGTATTTGTTTATTGAACATGCGAATTAAAGTACCTATAATCACTTGAGATAATATAAGTTGGGTACTTGCATTGAGAAGTACAGTGTCACACAACTTATATTTTGATCATAAATAATTTGTTCACTACCTATGTATGAGGGTTGGCACCTTGTAACTGTTGTCTGATTTACTATTCGGGTTTGTGATTTATCTTTATCACTGAAATAGTTAAATATGACACTAGTACACTTGGAGTGTATTGAACGAACCACATGTCGAGTTTAATTCTATAGCATGACCGTGTGGAGAATTAAATTCCACTTGACCGTTGTGTATTTCATCTAAATCACTAACATAGTTATGTATATCTTTTCATGATTTTAATGGTTCTTTGATTCATCAATGAGTGAGATCAATTTGATTGGTCAAATATCTCAATGAGTTGGGAACTTAAGAATGAGCGAAGTAGAGACCATAAATTCGTGTTGTGAACTGTCGCCTTAAAAAATGGGTAGAGTAACTACTTAAATATATTCTGTTCAACGATTAAAATTTGAGCTCAGTATTTTGCGACGATTAAAACACTATGTTTCACATATATGCTGGATAATTAGAACCACAAAACACTATGTTTCACATATATGCTGGATAATTATCTATTGAAGATATGGACCCCAAAAATAATTGCATGAATCATATAATTATATTACTGGAGAAATGCATAGCATATTTATGCTAGACATTTTTCAATTAGAATGCCATTACGTTCATTTTCCTAAGTGTCCCTTATTTGAGGATGGACGCTTATAGACCAGAATGAGATACATACAGAGGAAATCTCGTTCGTTCTCTTATTTCACTTGTGATGCATTAATTTTTTTCTCTTGTTCTTTTAGTGACTTAGAAAAGGCATAGTGGTAATTTTGGTGTATGCATGCAGGGGAACTCTTCTCTTGTATTCAACATGGTTAATAAAAACTAATGATTAAAAGTCTAAGAGATTATATGGTGAAGTCTATTGCATTACTAATACTTTCGTAGTCGCAGTGAATGATCTAGTCCTATAATGATGATTATATAGAGTCTTGGCTCGATTGAGTTGCCTGACTGCACATCGGTCCTAAAAATAAATAACAATATTGTAAAGTAAGAAATAGGCAACTCATCAATTCCACTTTAATTAACAACATCGTAAAGTAACAATTGAATGCTTACATTTTAGTGGATCTTTTGGATTCCAACTTTAAATGTTTATATTTTTTTATTACATGCTCTTGTGTGTTTTTTGTATCTCAGCAATATCTCTCATAATATTCATTTTAAGTTGTGGAGTCTAATTATTGTCGATCCTAATTATTGCCACTTCGCAGAGTTAGTCGCGAATCGATCTCCATGGTGAGGTCGTCGTGGGGTTGGAAGGGGGCATGAGGCCTCTCCCCAAGGGTTGCAGTGGGCAGAACCTTCCTAAACCAAAATTTAATCTAAGGATTATTAAGAAATTAGAGTCCTTGTCTAATTTAGTTTTGCCCTAATTTATCATATAAATAGGGAGCCGTCCTTAGGCTTTATTATCGTCATCAGAAAGATAGAAAGAGAGGCTAGAGAATGTAGGAGTAGGATTTTATCTTTAAACCATTTTTTTCATTATAGTAAATTACTACAGTGGTGGGAAAGGACTTAATCTGACATTAAGGAAAACATCTATCAATCTTGTGTGTTCTTGAGTATTTATTTTTCTTTCTTTGAATTGATTTCTCTCGATGGAATAGAATTATGCATTATAATTCTCAACAATTGTTATCAAAACAAGGTTTTGATTGAGCAATGACCGGTAAAGAAGGAACATCACTGTCGATTTGCAAGTTTGATGGTATGGATTTTACGTTTTGGAGGATGCAGATCGAGGATTATCTATATAGTAAAGAATTGCGCCATCCTCTTTCGAATGAAAAGTCCAAATGAATGATGGACGATGAATGAAAATTCCTTTATTATCATGTATTGAGTGTTATCTGATTGACATTGTTGAAAAATGTCGGTCACAATGTGACGATGGAGAAAACCATGACGGATTTGATGAAGGTACTATCCGTATGTATGAAAATCCATCTATGTGTAATAAGGTACACCTGATGAAAAGTTTATTTAATTTAAAAATGGGTGAAGGTGCTCTAGCAGTAGAAAATCACAATAAATTGAATACAATAATCAATTAGTTGGGTTCAATTAAGATTAAATTTGATGGCGATGTCTGTGCCCTAAATCTATTGGCATCGCTACTTAACAGTTGAGAGCCTATAAAAATTGTAAATAACTCTATAGGTGATGCAAAATTGAAATTCAGTGATTTTTGTGATACTATTCTTGCGAAAAAGTCTGCAAAAGAGATTTTGGAGAAGTCTCAATATCGAGTTCTATCTTTAATGTTGAGAATAGGGAAAGCGTTTTCTAGAAAAATCTCAATTAAAGAAAAACTGTGGAAAGTGGATGGATAGTAAAAGTAAGTCTAGGTCTATAAAGAATGTGAAATGCTGGAGCTATAGTAAGACTGGCCACATGAAGAAGAATTGCAGAGCACCAAAGAAGGAAGAAAAGAATAATGACAGTGTTTGCGGTGATGGATTTAGGAGCTCCTTCTCATACCACTGTACATCATGAGATTATGGAAAACTACATTGCTGAAAATTATAGAAAGATATATCTTGTTGATGGAAAACCTATGGTGATGTCAGTTTGAAGATGTCAAATGGATCTGTTTGCAAAATTCATAAAGTAAAGTGATGCGTAATCTGATCTCAGTTGGACAACTTGAGGATGAAGATCATAATGTGACTTTTGGTGGTGGTGCTTGGAAAGTTACAAAAGGAGCCATGGTTGTTGATCGAGGAAATAAATTTGAAACTCTTTATGCCTTCAAAAGATAGAAAACGTCGGTTGAAAATGAAACAGATTTGAAGGTGAAGTGATTGCAGTCAGAGAATGGGAAGAGTATGTAGATGATGATTTCAAGAAGTACTTTGCTGATAATGGAATCAAGATGAAGAAAATCATTCTAGGAACACCTCAACAAAATGGTATGGTTGAGAGGATGAATAGGTCTTTAAATGAACGTGATATATGATATTATATGTTAGGTTACTAAAGATGTTCTAGGCTAAAGTCATCAACAGTACAATTTATGTGATCAACTGAGGTCCTTCAGCACCATTGAACTACAAAATACCAGAGGAGGTTTGGAGAGGCAAATAGGTCCTTCACATTTTAAAGTGTTTTATTGTGTTTCATATATTCACATTGATTCTATTATAAGAAGCAAGCTTGATGCTAAATCAAAAAGGTGTTTTTTTATTGGTATGATAATAACGAGTTTGGTTATCATTTTTGGGATGATCAAACTCAACTCGAAAGGTTATCAAAAGCAAAGTTGTGATCTTCAATTAAAATGTCTTGTTTAAGGACAGTTGGGAACAAACCTTAAAGAATCAAGTCCTGAAGTTAAGAAAGATCTTCCAGTGATTGAATTAGATGATGTAAAAATCAAGAAAATATAGCCCCAGAAGTACATCAGAACACCCCTGTTACTGAACTAAGATGATCTAGCAGAACTACTAGACCTCCACAGATATATTCTCTAGCATTACATTGTATTCTTTTCGCCGATAGAGATGAACCCAAAAGTTATAATGAAGTTGTACAAATTGATGTATCAATCAAGTAGGAGTTAGTCATAAAGAATGAGATGGACTCATTATTGTCCAATCAAACATGGAAATAGACAGAGTTACCAAAAGAAAAGAAGACTTTGCAGAATTAATGGGTGTATCGATTAAAAGAAGAACATGATGGAATCAACCGATACAAAGCAAGATGGTTGTAAAGGAATTCCAACAGAAAAAAGGCATTGACTACACTGAGATTTTCTCTCATGTAATGAAATTAACCATAATTAGAGTATTACTTGGATTCATGGCAAATGAAGACTTGTACTTAGAGCTGTTAGATGTAAAGATAGCCTTCCTTCATGGCGATCTGGAAGAAAAAATTTACATAATGTATCCGAAAGGTTTCAAAGTACAGGAAATGTGAAGACTTCAAAAGAGTTTATATGTAAAGAACATTGGTAATTCCTAATTATCTTACTGATATATGTTGATGACATATTGATTGTAGGTGCTAGCAAGCAAAAAAAAATAGATAAGTTAACAAATAAGTTATCTAAGGAATTTGCAATGAAAGACTTGGGTGTTGCAAAACAAACCCTTGCGATGAGAATTACCTAGAGATGGTGGTGTCTTGAAATTGTCACATGAAGAGTATGTGAATAAGGTGCTAAGCAGGTTCATCATGGATTATACAAAATCAGCTAGTACTATTTTAACTAGTCACTTCAGACTATCAAATGAGCAGTCACCCTCTACATAGCAAGAGCCAGCGTACATGGCCTAGGTGTCTTATACCTTTGTTATTGACATTTTTATGTATACCATGGTGTGAACAAGATCAAACATAGCATACGCAGTTGGAGTTGTGGGTAGATATATGAGCAATCTTAGCAAATAGCATTGGGATAAAGTAAAGTAGATTCTCAGATACTTGAGAGGGACTTCAGATTTAGCATTATGTTTCAGAAAATTGGGTTTGGGATTGACATGGTACGGAGAGTAGTACTGGATATGTATATGCTTTGGGTGGTATATCAGTTAGTTAGGTGTCTAAGTTGTAGAAGATAGTTGCTCTTTCCACTACTGAAGCTGAGTATGTTGCTGTAACTGAAGCGAGTAAAAAGATGATATGGTTGCATTCTCTTTTGGAAGAAATAGGTCACAAGTATGGGAAAAGTATGTTGTAATTTTGAATAAATATTTTTTAATTTATAAAATATGCAAATTGCTATGAATGAAAACTAATATTTCAAGTAATTATGATGTTATTTTATTCCTTCTCATGGAGTGTATAAAAGATTAGGTGCTCCTTGTTAATTAATATATATTATCTATTTTTAATAAGTTACTAATAACAATAATAGTTTTGTTAATTAAGTATCAATTATAATATATTGAGTTTTCAAAGAGTTTAAAATCAATGAAATTTTTCTTGTCCAAGTATCATAAGGTGTCTAATACGTATCGAATATTAAAAAATATATATATAATATAAAATAATTTAAAAAATATGTATTCAATACGTACTAAGAGTATCCAAACGTATCTAAACTTGGATACATACTTAATACAAGTACACAATAAATTTACCAAGTATATGTGCTTCTTAGTTTGGTTTTCATATGCTAGCAATATTGCTCTCAGAAAAATTGTCATTTTGTTAATACTAAAAAGGAATTTAAAAACATACAAGTTTAGATGGAGACAAACGACCTGATTCATTTTGTCATTATTTTGCTTATAGATTCATGAATTGTAACAAAACTTTTACACTTGGTCGAAGGATATTGAAGCCTCAGAACCACATATTGTGAGATCTAAATGGTTTTTTTTATATTTTAATTCATGTTTTTGAGTATTGAATATTCTTCTACACTTATTTCCATGATTGTTATGTTTAATTGCTAGGATGCCTATTAGTTTGTTATTCGTTACAATCTACCGCTAAATTAAATATCAAATCCTTAATTATTTGATTTCTTTAACTTGTGAATCAACTAAGGTTTGATAATTTGCTGCTTTGGTGATTGTTAAATCTTAAGAAAAATGTTTAAATAGATTGAATGCAACCACTGGTGTTTGTGTTATCTAGTTAATCGATTTCTCTATTGTGTAAAACTGTTATTAAATTGAATCTTGAGCACTGATCCGGGGTTAGTTAGAACGNTGTGAATCAACTAAGGTTTGATAATTTGCTGCTTTGGTGATTGTTAAATCTTAAGAAAAATGTTTAAATAGATTGAATGCAACCACTGGTGTTTGTGTTATCTAGTTAATCGATTTCTCTATTGTGTAAAACTGTTATTAAATTGAATCTTGAGCACTGATCCGGGGTTAGTTAGAACGCTAGTTTCTAACTAACTAAAATTAAGGAGAAATAGGAATTAATTACAACGGTGAATATTCAAAATTTGGGTTGATTTATACTTGCATCAATTATCAATTGTAAAGTTCCGACGG
>CAIGRM010002781.1:0-11076 GCA_903798335.1 Fraxinus albicans | reverse complement strand
TTCGGGTCTCTTCAAAACCGAACCGAACCGAACCGAACAGACCCGACCCACAGACAGCCCTAGCCATTACAATGTCAAAAGGCTGACATTCCTCCGTTAAGCTTTCAATTGTTCGTCCAACGACAAATTTGTTCCACTGTTATCCTTGTAAAACGTAAAATGGGTTGATTTCATTTTTGGTTCCAAAATTATGAGGAATGCTCAAACAAATTTTTTCACTTCTCTTGACTGGATCGAAGTTTGATACACCAATCACAGCACCAAGAATGGCCCCAAGCAAAACTCCACCAGACATATTGCTAAGCAAGAAGTTCATAAGAGATGTAGTGACGCCATTTCCAGCCACCTCTGGCACCACCAAGCAGGCAGCCAAAGCCACTGCAGTTATTCCCACAATGGTCTTCTCCTTGATCGTGGCATCAACTTGAAGTTAGACCAAATTGCAGAATGTAAAAATGTATTTTATTATTTACAGGAAGTCAACAACTGCAGAGAAGGAAGCAAAATATAATCTCTAACGGGAAGAATAGATTTACAAACCGAGATCTGTGTATATACAATGTCCTTCAAACAGATTCATCCTCTCATCATGAGTACTTGGTGTTTCGTTGAGCATTTGTATCCTAAGATACAATTGAGAAATCAGTAGAATAGTTTCTACACCAGTGAATTGAAAGACACGGACATGACATGAAATGGAAATTTTTGACATACCAAAAGATACAGACACGAAATGGAAGAGATTATTTTGACATTGTCTTTGTCAGCAAGTCGCGCTCGTACACGAGTTCAATTGCCCGATGTGCTAATCCGATCCATAATTTGCACTCCAGCGCTTGCATATAGAGTTATACATTTGTAAAATATAAATATATAATCTGGCCATTGCCATCTCATTTTTCCTTGGAACAAGCTATAATTTTACTTTCCTGCCAACACCTGACCACTTCCAATTGGTACACTTTGATATTCAATTTATCATTCATCCGAGCATCATTTTAGCCAAGTAAATATATGATTTTGCTGTTCTCTTATGGGAGAAGACAAATCTACATTGATCAAAAAAAAAAAAAAAAAAGAATCCCACCCAAAAATTATACCAATACACAGTCATTTTCCAACTTGAAGCTCCCGAGTTTGATGGCTACAATTGCGATGGCTTGAAAAATGCCTCACAGGCTGGTGGCTGCGGTGCCGCCATTTCCTCTGTAAATATTAAATAAGGCCATTTTTTTTCCCTGCTTTATGCAACAATTAATAGTAAATTGTATCACAATAATAGGTGATGGTTGAAAACCATTTAGTCCCCGCCGATGTGGCATTTCAGACATCAACCACGCTACATGAACAGATTCAATGACAATTTAAAACAGGGAAACACGTGTCATTTTTTCATTTCACAATTAGAAAAAAAAAAAATAGGTGGACAGGTGCTGCCACACAACACCTGTCACCAAACCCTGTCAATTTCCCCTGTTTGAGTAGCTTTATTCTTTAGACATACCCTACGTGGCAATTCCTTAAGCATGGATTTCAAGAGAGAGCTAACCACAATGTTTGTTCCTGTCAAATATGTCATGGAATTGCCACGAAAGCAGACCAAGAATGAGACAAGTTATGTCAAACAAATGACCAATGTTACCATGTTCTTACCTACTTTCAATAAATAAAATTTCCTTAACCCCCAACAGTTCAAGTAGTTCAAGGTTTTAAATGATCAAACCTTGCTACATTTACACTCTCTTACACATTTTTTTACGCTCTTTCACATAACAACATCTACGCTCTTGTTTTTGAACTCATCCATCACATCATTGTACATATTTCCTTTACGCATAGGAAAATGTCAACCAAGTTGTCATAGTTGATGTACATATAACATTATTCTTAAATGATAGTATTCAACAAGAAGAATATAGCCAACAAAGTTAAATAGTTCAAGCCTAGCAGTGAAAACTCCAGTTGACACTCTACGGAATTAAATCAACTCAACGCACACTAAAGTGAAATTGAAAATAATAATAAGGAAATGAACACGACATCTAACTGAGGAAAAAATTAAGAAGAAAAAAATGCATTTCAACAAAAGATTTTGTATAACTCAGGCATCCAATAACATCCACAACTGCAGTAGACTTCCTAGAAGCATAAATCATAACGAAACAAAAGCCGGAACAACCAGCAGCAAACCCAAGAGGCAAGAAAAATGAAGATAAATCACTATCCTTCTTCTGAGGCTAGATTTTATACACAGCAGAAACAACGGTGACGGTGACTGTGACTGTATATCTGTTTACATACTATCAAGAAGCAGTTCTCCAGTTCAGCATTTCTATAGGTGCATGACAAAAATACTCTGGCATCACCTGTTATCTACATAAGCAGGCAACAGATAATTTGTTAGAGAACATGGCAAAAAAGATATCCCGTTGCTTACTTCATTCATGTTCTAGGAATATCAACTTAATTGATATTTAATAAGAAACAATATAAGATAATTGTTTTACTCATTCAAAATTTGAAAAAAGCAAAAATATACTTTCAAGGTTGTTTGACCGATGCTCAAAAAATTATTCAGATTGTTCGCTTTGTAATTGACCCTGATATCACAAATTCATGATAAGAAGTTTGTTTCAGAACTACAATATCAGTTATAGCATCACAAGTGAATATCTTTCAGCATCATGAGCTGGGGAAAGTATAACTCCAAATCTGCAAGGTACATATAATTTTCAGAGTTAAAAAGAAAAAAAGCACTTACGGAGTAAAAAGATAAAATCATCTGCTGATCCTAGCTGACACTGCTCTTGATTAGACGAACTTCTTGAGGAAGGAGATCATATCCAATATGCAGCTCTTCAAACATTTTCTTCAGTTCGAGGGCTAGATCAGTTCTGCGTCTACTTTTCTCTCCAAAATCTTGAAAGTTGATTGTATGATTAAAAAAGACAGCCATCTTAATCTTGTTCACATTTTCAATCTCCTTCACGACTACATTGTGGTTAGGATGCCAATGTTGTGGATTTTTCTCTAAATACCTAAGCATTAAGAATGAAACAAGAAAAGAGCTTAGTGCATGTTTGGCAAAGCTTATAATTGCTTATAAGCCGGTCAAATATCATTTCTAATGACACATTCCACATACCCACAAATTTTATCTACTTTTATCTACTTATAAGCACTTAAAAGCTTAGCCAAGCAATTTGCAGGTTTTCACGAAGGTCATTTTAACCTTTTCGAGTGTTTATTGTGAGGATATTCTAACAAGTCTAGATTATATGAAATGTTTGGTTTACATAAATGGCTATAAAAGAGTTTCTCTTATTCATATTAACAACTACTCTAGGATGAATGTTTTTATAAGGTGCTAACAATTTAGTAACCATTTTTGTAGCTCCACAATGTTTCATTTTATGCTCCTGCCTATTATCTGGATATACCAAGAAAGATGTAGTGTAATGAGGCTAATATGAAATACATATTCATGAGCAGGGTAAGCTCTTATATTGTGGTTCATGGTTTCTCTTGGCTATAAGGTTGATCCAAGGAAGAAATCAAGTTTCAACAAATAGTGAATGGCAACACTAAAGGCAAGCATTGGACTCTATCTTCATAAATGTGATCTCCATTATCAAACAGACAAATAGGCATATGATTTTTTGAAATAGACTAATAAAGGTAAAAGACCTTCTACGGGACACAAGATTTTAATTCTTTTCTTTAATCCAATCGAGTGTGGTCCAATCAATTATACCAAACATGCATAGAGATGACCGAGCACGTATCACAAAAAGACCACCTCATCTAACAGATTAATTGTTTAACACAATGCAGCTTATTAATTCATACTTGTAGATGCTTCCAACAAGTATATGACAATCAAGACGATGAATATTTCAGCTTTAAATTAATGAACAACTCATGGAATGCACCAACAGTAAATCATCTTACCAAATATTTAGAAATTTCTGGCAACAATGTTTTCAAGAATCGGACAAAACAAATAGAAATTTGTAACACAATGCAGCTTATTAATTCATATTTGTATACGCTTCCAACAAGTATACGACAATCAAGACGATGAATAGTTCAGCTTTAAATTAATGAACAACTCATGGAATGCATGAATAGTAAATCATCTTACCAAATATTTAGAAATTTCTGGCAACAATGTTTTCAAGAATCAGACAAAACAGATAGAAATTTGTATTAAAAGAATATTACAATTCACATCAATTTATGTTAACACGAGAATTCTCTAAAGCAAAGCAAATCTCTTTGGACCATTCGTATGCAACATCATAAACAAGTCATTAGTAATTTACATAACAAATTACTCATGAAAAAAATACTCCAATAGTGATATATTAGAATAATCAATTTTTCAGATAGATTTTCTGAGTTCACTGCATGTGGAACATACTAACTATTCAAACTCAAATTTATTGCCAATAAACTCATATGTTGACCAGTTGAGGACAATTACCATTCTGCCCTCTAAGTTCTAAGATTTCAGGACTTCCCCTCAAACTTAACGTAAAAAGGCACTAAGCCCCAAAGATTTCTTTTATTCGCTTCATATTGCTCACCTCACCTAGTTTCCAACTTATGCTCAAGTGGCCTGGTTGTACCCTCAATATGCCAAAAGTTAAGAGGAGGGTGTCATATTATTCTTTGGATAAAATAGCAATTTTCCCCCAAATTAGAAGCTGCAATGTCTACCTGATCTCTAATCCAAATCAATTAGTTTAAATTACACATAGAGGATAAGTGCAATTCGGTTGGAAATTAAGAAAAATTTGAGCAGCAAAACAGCACAACACATGATTTTTTTGCTAAGCTTCTGGACGCAGCTGGACCACTTGGTTGTAAAAGGCGATGAGGGGTAAAAAATTCCCTTAATATGTTCACATGTCTTGCAGCTCATATTTCGGCCGAAGATTTGGCAAGGGGACAATTTGAAATAACTGAAGCAATCTTACGGGTTTGAGTGCTTTTGCACAACCTCAGCGCGACAATTGCAAAAACCCTGAAAAAAAAGGAAAAGAAACTTACTTCTTTATTTTTTCTTTCAGATCACCTATTTTCTCAAGTGGTGTCTTGAAATCAATACAGAACTCCAGTGAATCACCCATATCCGGGCTTCTATAGAAATTGCTGATAGGTTTGGCCGCCAAAACAGAATTTGGATAGTATATTTTTTCATTATCAAATCTTAGAAAGACTGTTGTCAAGATATTCATCTCTTCCACAATCATCTGCACAAAACAAACAGTAATAAGAAAAAGAATAGAGACAAGAAAGTATAATCCAGCCCACAAAAGATACCTGAACACCGTCGATAACACAACGATCGCCCACATCAAAAGGATGCATTACAAATACAAATATAATAGCTTCAAAAACAGTTTTGCAACTGTTTCCAAATATAAATACTGCCAGAACAAGCTGTGATGAGAGAAAGACGAGCACTTTGGTTGTAGCTATTCCAGTTAAGAGAAGCCACACTATTACGATAACGACTACTAGGATCACTGTAACTAGCTTGTTCAATTGCTTTATAGCAGTTTTTGTATCATTCAGAGCATGCGCTAGTGCTTTGCGACCTTTGTAAACTTTCACCTGCATAGATAAGAAGTATTAGAAAGTTGAAGAAGAGTTCTGCCCCCACTCAGCGAGACTACCAACTGGTGAAGTGCTTGATTATAGGAATTAGGACTATCATACGGCCATAGAAATTGTTACAAAAAAAAAAAATTATCTGTACAAACAAGTATGATAATAGCAGGTTGTTTGATAGTTGGAAATGACGCTAATGACTTTAACATAAAATTGTATCAGGCAATCAGGTATGAAGTAAGGATTAAGATATATTGGTTTTGTATGGAAGTGGTCTTCAAATATAATGCAGCAGAATTGTTTGCTGATTAAAGAGGCAAAATAATAAATAAAAAGTAAGAGGCGCATCTCTAGTTAGCAAGTCAAATAGGTTTTACTAGAAAGTTACTTTTCAAAGTCAAACTTTAATTTTAATGACACATTAAGTACTACTCACTCATCCACAACTCAATTTTAAAAAAGTAACCTTTTAGTGAAAAAAATGAAACCCAAACAGAGGTGTAGTATCAATTTTTTAACATCCATTAGTACTATTCTCATATTATTCTGTCTTAAAGGTAGTATACATTGTATCTGAGATCAATTCACTATTCCTATGTGATAAGAATTGGAAAAGGTCTCACGTACCACCCATTCTGTCAAAGCTTTCCGGTCAATCTGTCCAGTATCAGCCATGTCAATAATTGGGAATACAAAGTCCACCTCTTCTTTAATCATGAATCTCCTTAGGTCGAATTCATCAATGTAGCTGCCCAACAAAATAACTTATTATATAATTGTGAAAGAGGAGGTGGGAATATAAAATAGGCATCAAGGACATGTTTGGTAGGAGTAGACAGTAGAGTGAACAAGATTTTCAGCTTCACGTTCTTTCTTAATACTGTCCAATACTGTGCATTCCATCTTACCAAACATCTCATGACAGTTTAATACATAAAAACATTTGCTCACTTGCAACCAGGCTGAGCTACATTCCTGAAGATGTGATATGCAGCAGCAATTGCTTCCTCCTCATTGGTAATCTCCTTATCTGTCTGTTCGTTACCTCTGTCATAGACAGTTTCATCGATTGCACTTGAAAGAGTGGTGAGACCCGAATTAGATATCGTATCAACTAACATCTTCATGGTCCAAGCAGAAACTTTTTCTTGCTTCATCCGATGGAGTTTGTTGATATCAATCACCTCTTTCTCCTTCTTTTCCTTTCCTTCCTTCCCCTTCTTTGTCACACGAAAACTGAATTGACTTGCATTACTGTTTGTTTTCCCCAACATCTGAGCTGACTCCATGACTGGGGGGCCAGATAGGGTGAATAGAATGTACTGGTGGAAGATAGATTCTTGAATCCTATCAAAGAAGGAGTTGACATGGAATGAAGATGCCAATATCTTTAGCAGTAAAGTCTTCAAGAGCCACAAGAATGAACCAATGAGTAACGAAGCAATAGTCCAGGTAATATAATCCAAAATTGTGGTGGTCAGACGGGTTCGCTCAACCCCTTCTCGAAATAGCAAAACCCAAGTGACAAGAACCAAACTCAACCAGATACAGACCCGAACGCTCTTCTTCAGGCCATAAACAAAATACAAGACCTTCTTTTTCAGTAAATAGTTGAGCTCAATCAACAAAACAACAAAATGAATTAACCATTTAGTAACCAACATGCCACTAAAGGTAACCAAAACAAGCACACACCATTTCCAAATTCTTAAACCCCAAAGCCTCCAATGTTGCATCTCATCAACAGTTAAGCTAGCAATTAAACACCCAACGATGCAGAGAAACAACAACCATTCTACCAAAACCTTAGCTTTCACTTTCCTGTACCTCATCTTCTTTCTACTGTTCACTCTATTATATATCTCCTCCTCCTCGTCCACACCTCTGAAACCACCAGGTGATGACATCAAGGGCGTCTTAGGTGTTATTGACAATGTCCTAATATTCTCCTTAGTACTCGTACTATTAGCATCAATTCTATTAATAGGTGAACCCCGACTTGATATTACATGTTCTTGCATTGAAGATCCATTTTCTTCAAACATCTTAGTATCGAGGAGTACAGATTGTTCACCAAATCTTGATTTTGGCTTTGAGTAAATTGACCTTGAAAACGATTTTCGTCTACTAAGTGTATCAGATGGGATTTTTGGAGGCCTGTTTGCACTGGGACTGAACCCCACATCTGGTGAAGAGCAACTCATTGGCCCCGCATTATGAGCACTGTAAGGCGAATCATGCGATGTTCTATGAGGTGAATCTGCTGAAAGTTTAGATTTATGATCCTTAGAAGCATCAGAATTTGGTAATTTTAAATCTTTTTCACTGATGTTTATAATGACATCACTGGGTGCTTTCTTGTTCTCCGTCATGCTTATATCTCCACCAGTTTTTGCGGCTTTACCATTTGTATCCATTCAAATCTACCAAATCAAACAGAATGCAAAACAGTATTATGCTTCCAGTCGCTCATCAGAAATTAAATCTGAAAAACTGGTAACGAATTTTTTTTCCAGGAAGTAAAAGAAAAAAGCACTTTCAATCCCAAATACAATAATCTTGAAAAAGAAATAACAGGGGAAAAAGGGAGAAAAGTCCGGTTAAATGTACTGTCAAGAGAACTGAACTTCATAAATTGCTGAATAACACGTGATATTGAAAAAGAAATAACGGGGGGAAAAGGGAGAAAAGCCCGGTTAAATGTACTGTCAAGAGAACAGAACTTCATAAATTGCTGAATAACACGTGATAAAAATCAAATTTCCTCTAGATCAATATACTCATAAGAACAAATCAATCCCATACCTACTTATATACATGTAATCAAAGCAGTTTTTCCTTCTTTGTTAAACGGCCTCTTCTATGATTGCTTTAGCAGCAAAATGTAACATAAAATTTCCCGCCAAACAATTTTCTTTTATTTATTTCTTCATTTTAATTAACAACGCAATAAAAATCTAGTGTATTACCAGAAAAAGAGTCGCCGGTGGCTGCAAAATGTGAATCTGAAGAATAGAGAATCAAACAGCAGTATACCAGCATCAGTTTGCGTTCAAAACGATTCTAAACCCCGAATATTCATATTCAAACTAAAGAAAGATGAAGCTTTGTCGAGATTCAACTTAGATTTATAGCCCAGCATTTTATCAATCCCGAGTGTGTGCGCGTGGGGGTAGGGGATGCAGATGAGAAAAGGAGAAAATATTTGAACATGCCACATGCGTCACTTCTGGGAAAATGACATTTTATTATTCCTATTTTTTTTTTCAAAAAATATATATATTTTTTAACTACACATTTTTTAATAAAATAATATTACAAATAATTCAAAAAAAATTCTTCATTTTAACGACGTATTCTCCATTAATATACTATTTTAAAAATGCATTTTACACCAAAAATGAGACTTAAACAAGCCCTAGTTTATGTTTGGATGTGCATATACCTGCTTATAAGTATTTAGCATCTGTTTGACCTCCATTATTTGATATTATAATTTATAGAATAATATTTTTTTGAATAATGTGTTGTTACAAAAAAAAGCAAAATTTTTAATTTACGTATAATATTATTTTATTGAAAAATGTGTTACTGATACGAAGAGAGAGAAAAATGAATTATAATTTTAATAACAACCAAACGGGCGCTTAGATCCACCACCTTTTGTCATTAATTATATTTAAATAAACTGTGGGTCTTACCCGAATTTTTGTTACTTCTAAATTTTTCTAGCAGTATGAGTGATACAATGACTACTTGAATTAAATGCAATAAGGGTCCCCAAATTTTGATGGGAAGTACATCCAACTTTAGGACCTGTCTGTTTCTACTATAAATCACAATTTGGAACGTTGAGAATACTATTCAGCCGAAAAGTTTGACTTTTGTGTGTCGGTGGAGCAAAAAGTGTGGAAAAAAAGGGTGAAAAAATTGATTTTTTGGTTAAAAAAATTTCCATCAGACAAGTTCTTAATTTGCTTGTAAATCTGTTAATTTAACTAACGAAATATGCTAACATAATGCATAGTTGAGGCGTAAAAATATTTGAAGACGTGTGTGTGATGTGTATGTATACGATAGTCATAAATTAGTTACTTTCCACATTTGTATATTACATTACTAAATTTTAAAGCATATCGAAAGTTGAGTGACTTGATTGCTCCAAATAGAAAAAGGGTGACCTATGCTCGATATTGGACGAGCAGCAATGCATTTGACGCTTTATATTTTATATCTAAAATAACACTTCATTTCTTCGTTCAATTTTTTAATTTTTTTACTTTTTAAAAGTTTTGAAAGTGTAAATTTAAATATTTTTCATGAATATGAATCTTGAAACAAGGAACACATCTTAAAATGTGTGAAAATATTTTTTTATGAGAAGTGCTACTTGTACATAAATTTATATATAATGGTGTCCATAATTACACGTGGCAATAGATCCGACAATTAATTCAAATCACACACTTTCACATCAATAACATGATTTTGTCCACATTACATTATGGACACTATTATGTACATATATTATGTACATGTAGACTTTTCCTTTTTTTATTGTGCAAGTGACGAAGATTTTGACGAAGAAGATAATTTTTTTATACCCTTATCCTTGAACAAATAAACAATTAAAAAATATATAAAAAAGCAAAGGTCAATTTCTTCATCCTATATATATTTTTTTAAAGGAAAACTATGAGTGTGTTTGGTAGTGATTTTTGGAGGAAGAATTGATTTTTGAATAGTGATATGATGGGAAATGTGTGGTTGAAAAAGAAGAAAAAAGTATTGATGTGATGGAAAATATTATTTTATTGAAGAATGTGTGNGGTTGAAAATGAGAATTGATTTACTGTAGAAAATGAAATTTTTTACCAAACAGGCTCTATGTTGATATATATTGAAGCAATCATACTACATGCACATCATATTTGTTATCATTGTTTACATTGTGTCACTTGGCTGCACTATTCGTCGGTTTTTCAAAAAAAAAAAAAAACTGTTTTTCCGCTCACAATTTTTTGAAAATACAAAGGATGTTAAAAAAGATGTAAGCTATGGAACGTACATTTAACATTATTCATATTGAAGAGGACCATACACATACATGATCACATTATATATAATATATAGTTGCCTTCTTGGTGAGGTGCCTTTTTAATAATAAACTCAAATAAAATTGGGAACAACCTTTCCAAATTTAGGTCTCAAATTAAAATTTAAGGTACAAATTTGAAGAGCGAACAAATTATAAATATATTCAATAGGTTGTCATAATTATTCTAGTATTATGAGCCTGTTTGGTACAGATTCTCATTTTCTAAAGTAAATCAATTCTCATTTTCAACCACATATTTTTCAATAAAATAATATTTTCCATCACATCAATACTTTTTTCTTCTATTTCAACCACACATTTCCCATCATATCACTATTCAAAAATCAATTCTTTCCCCA
>CAIGRM010002742.1:0-14517 GCA_903798335.1 Fraxinus albicans | reverse complement strand
TTTTCATCTTTCATTTTCAAAGCTTTGGGTTTAGGGATGAAAAGAAAGTTTAGTGGGATTGGATAAGGGCCAACCACCATATGATCGCACATGGTTCCATTACCCACTTGAAAATTTGTGGGACATGCATTTTTCATTTTTTTTGGTTCATTATTGATATCTAAATTACATATTTACCTATACAATTTCTACTTTGTCTCTTTTCTCATTGTTATGCAATTCAAAACCTAACAAATTCAGGGCGGCTGTGGAGGTGGAGGTGGCGGCTACTGGTGGTGGAGGAGTGGAGGACGGAGCACGGTTGCAAGTTATAATAATAGATGCGAATACATAACTCGACTGGACTTCACTCAATACTCTGTATAATCAAGAAAATCAAGCTTTATGAACTCACTATTTGATTTTTGATTTGACTTGACACTGCACCAGTAGGATAGATATGTAACAAGCATGTTATTGTTTAGGTTCATATTAATTTGTCTATAATTATGCACAGTGTTTTGTCAAGGACATGTCCGTCGGTGATAGTTTTTGACAACACATATTTTGGCGTTGAAGATAGATGTCTGTTACATATATTGCATTTTCGTCTAGTGGTATATAGGTGCATAGGCGGCAAGCATAATACAATTCAAAGATTATAAAATTAAGACCTAGCTCATACGGTAAGAGTGAAACTTAATCAAGGTATGTATCGACCTAGGATCGAGCCTCTTTTTGGAAAGAAAAGAGGAGGAGAAAAAAAGTAACATTGTGACTATGTTTCCTTAAACTCCATAATTACTCAGTTGATCAGATTTCAACTTTCTTGAAACCGATGATTAGTCTTGACTTTAACATTAGTTAATTAATATGGAGCAACTATTTTCACAATAGCAGGTAAAATAATCAGTGTTTTTTTCTTCAAAGTTATCCACTTGAAGAAATTTGACTTTACTTTATGTTAATTTTCGAGCAAGATTATGATGACAGAGTTTCATGTGAACAAGAAATTTGTTGCTGTTAATTCATTTTACTAATGTAATTGTACTTCAAATTTATGTCACAAAAATTGCAGCCCGAGAAATAAAGTAAAAATGAACTTCATTTTGTGAAAAGATTTTGTTTAAAGACGTATGTACAAGTACTTTGCGCGTTGCATAGACATATTTCTCGAGAGTCATAAAAAACTATACTTGAACACGTTTTATAATTAAGGTGATGGAATGTTTGAAGTTAGGATTAATCTCGTAAGAATTAACAATCTTAAAATAGCCATTAATTTAACATAACAAGTGATCTTTCTCGAATCAATAAATCTCCACATACACAAACAGACATGCAAACCAAACGCACGCTTGGCTGGAAATATTCTTGAAGAGGTAGCCTTCAATAGCAAAAGAGGAACATGGTAGGTCCATCTTGCTTGCTTAGAGGTTAATGTGACATATACATACAGATATATACACATCAAAGTATGCTTTAAAATTAAGACTTCTTAACTAATTTCATGATTAGGGCTCCATTTATATAATCAAGATTCACATGCATGCTTGCTTCTTTAAATTAATTTGTTGTTAGGACCACTAGAAATTGGCTTGTGACTCATCAACAGGTGTAATCCTTAATTAATACGGTTTATACAGCATTAAGTTCTCTTGATTTGCCTTAGGGTCGAGCTGTCATGCACCCTATATTCATGAATAAACATATGATAATGTTTAATATTTTTAAAAATTTAATTTTTAGATGAGATGATTATTTGATATAGATTCAAGGATAAAAACGATTCTCGCTTCAAATCTGAATATTATCTATTTTGAAAAATGTCTCTTTCTTATTTAAAAGAGCGCAAAGTGTCAAGTAGCATCTCCTACTCTACCAACTCCTCTATTGAGAACTAGAAATCTTCTACCACCAAGAGAAAATTCAGACCCAATCTTCTTTAATCCCCCTTTCTTTTATAATGGCAATTCAAAATTCTAATGACGACTCTCATTTATAAGATAAATTAGGGTAAAACTGAAATTATAAGTGTGAAATTTGGATCTCTACTTTACGATCCGAATAAGGGTTCCGCACAACAATCATAATTAAATTCTACAACTTAACAATCTCCCACTTAGAGACTAATTCACCATCAATAACTCCTTTGCAGCAGCACAACTCCTCAATCCTCAAAAGAGAAGTTCAACTCAAGTTGCACATTTCGCTTTCTAGATCCACGTGTTGGCTCCGTACAGTATCAAATTAGGCTCCACAATTTAACATTCTCTAATTGGTTGGATAGAGCTTAATTACTTGAATCTTGTACACGCATACATTTTTTATTCTTCTTTGTTTTCATGTACACACAAATATACCGTAGATTCAAGAAATTTATTTTTTACCTTCGCTCTCGTAAAAAAATAGTCCAAAGTCAATGCAAGGATTGCGCAAGGCTAGGTGGAGGAAACTTTAAACCAAAAGGGTATTTTGGATTATGAAATTTTGACTAATGAAGAATTGTCTCTACTAAGAAAGTTACAAAAGAAAGTTAGTACTTTTCAGTTTTCAGAAAATTTCCTCGAAATAGTCTTTTCTCTTACGTTAATTAAGTACAATTGTGCCGATGATTAGAAGTTGTTTAAAAGCATCTTTGTCATTGTTGGATTTAAGATATTTTAAAGGTTGTGATGTAATAAGTTGATCTTCAAACATACTTTCTTTTCTTTTAAGAAAGTTGAGTGTCTATTGAAAAGGGATTATCCGCTCATCAACGGAATAGAAATAAATAAATTTGACAGAAAAAAAAAAAAATTGTGAATTTGAAGTTGTAACAATTTGATCTCCAACATTTTTATAACGCGAATTTATCAACCTTCTAAGTTTTAAATTTGTAACAAGTTGGTGTCGATAGACCATTTTCATCTATTCGACCTTTGAAAGTCATTGCATTAAAAAGAAAATAATATGTTTATTTTTTAACCTAAAAAAAAAAAGAAAGAAATTTGTCATAAAAAAGAACGAACTAGCTTCACAATGGACCATCCTACTATTCTTTTACCAACTCTATTTCCTTAAACATTTATACTTGGTACGCAACACTTTTTTTGAATAAAAAGAAGTCAAAATTCTCAATTGATTCTAATACTGTGTATCAAATATGCATGTTTGTGGACTTGTGTGGCCGATAATTCTGATCTTTAAGTATGCTTGCTAGTGTTTACCACCTTATTCTCGTCTGTTCGCACTTTCCGGGATCAACATTCGTTACCAAAATGGAGTAGAACTGAATTTCAATGCCCTGGATATGCTAAGAACTAAGAATTGCAATACACATCAAATTTATGAGCAAAAGGTTTTCAATCCTCTCAATCCAAATACTTGTTTTATGACTATTCACATATGCTGCACTTGCTTCAGCAAATCTGCATTCCAAAATCATCTATTTCTACAAACTCAATACACTGTAATCACCAAAAAAATTCATTAAGAATCAATAGATGAAACTTTTGGCTAAAATTACTTAAAAGTTCCACTTGTCATTAGTTTATGCTGTTATCATCTGTTGACGATTCAGAAGCCGTATCGTCTGTAGTCGAGTTTGAGGTCGTATCCAAAATGCTTCCACTCTCACTATCTGAAGATCCACAGGGCCTCTCTTCAAGAGGTGGTTTTAAGGTCCAGTACATAATACTTGCTGTCAATGTTAGGATCATCTTTTGGTTTACCTGATGGAAAAAAGTGTCCACGTTATATTATTTTAAGAAAAATTCTAAAGTATATAACTGAATAAGTAAAATTTACCTCGATAATATCTTCAGGAAGCAAAAATATAGAGCACCCAAGCTTCCTTGCTATACTGATAATGTAGGTTGCGTTCATCTTTTTCTCCTCCTCTACATTACACAAATTTCAGGGAAATATGTGATCGTATTTGAAAGAAAAAGAAAATGAGGGCAAGTCGTTACTCAAGATTCTGAGTAAGCATTATGTCTACCACAGCTACTTCAGTTAAAATAAGAAATTTCTGAAACTCTTTTTACTGCATCAAATAATAATTCTGCTTTTCATATGCACCATATACAGTTTTCTGTTCGTACACTAACTAATACAGTAATAGACATGCATTTCAAACGAGAAAATAGTAAAAACACCTAGCTTCATGCTAATATTCCTTTGGAAAAAGTGAAGCATATAGTTCATCTATTATAATCCTGATTTAAAATTCCACTGCAATATGCAATATCGAACAACTTCAGTTATTCCAGGTTTCATAATCAAACAACATTTTCTGTGGCTGAAACCTTAAGGAAACATACCACTTTGTCCTTTCGTAACTAGACTCCAGTTGACAGGTCGAGGTAGTACGGCACTAAGCAGCTCAAGGAAAAATATTCCGCCTGACAAACTCTTATCCTGCGAATAAAAATATTTGATGAATTTCATAATCTAATTTATGTTACTTTTGTACTTAAAACAGATTAGGGTACTGGTGCTGCTGCACTTTGCACTCAACATTTGTGAAAGGAAAATGTTTCACAAAATAATACCTTAAAACTGGCCATGCGGGTCTGGCCTCCTGAATTTCTTACTTTGGCGTTTGCCCACTCTAAAATGTCAGCATCAACAATTTCCTTCCCATGGGAATGGAATCTTAAGTTCTTCAAGAGTTGAAGGATGTTGAATCGCATTAGCTGCCATAGATAGGCTGAAAGTAAAGCCAATGGCCCTTTAGTTCATGATCATATGATGTTTAACTAGAAAGGTTAAAACAATCATGATTTAATGTACAACTAGGCACTAACTAGGCAACTTGTCGTACAGCATTTTTAAAATGGCGTATTAAAGAACCTACCCAGTATTAGTTTCTTATTTCCTTGAACAATGTCATTTCCAGCGATATTGACCAGGGAGAACTTCAGCTGTTTCCCAATCTTGACAACTTGGTTGCAGTTTTCTACTTTTCTGAATGGCATTTTAATTGGTGGCTTAGTAGCTATTTTCCAGTTGACAATCCCTGGGGATACTTTGTCTAGCGTCTCTAGGAGAACCCATCTACAGAGAACAAAAGGTTCATTTAGAATGGCAATGACTTATAATACCTTTATAATCAATTTTAGACATTTGAAACTATCTGGTGCGGAAAACAAATAAAAGTTTTCCACAGCAGATCTATCTCTCTTTCATTTTGTTGTCATAGTTGCTAGCAGAATTACACTCACCCATTTCTGACATCTTCAAAAATATTGTCAATGTATGTGGAATTTCCCAGACTATTTATCCAAAAGCGGAATGATCTCTCTTCTCTGGAGATTTGGGTGTCATCTGGCAAAGTTTCGAGAAAAGATATTTGTTTTGTTTGGGTTGAGAGTCCATTCCTACATATGAAAGGTCAAGTCATATTTTATGTTAAGCCAACAATAATCATAATAAATTGTCAGAGTAACAAGAAATAGAGCAAATCATCGAATCTCAGAAGCAAGACAAGCACCACCACAGTTAAAAACGTTGGGGTGATAATTTAGAAGATATACATTCAAACAAGTTTTAATGTGCAGTATCACCGTAGAATCAACTAGGATAAAAAGATTTGCTCAAGTGGCACTGTTTAATAGTTTAGTTTTGTAAATACCAACAAAGGAAGTGATGGTGGTTATAAGTTTAGGTATACATGTTCATCTTTGTGACTCATCTAATGCTTAAAGCAGTAACTGATAAATTTCGCTCACAACAAGGTATATCTTGAAGGAAGATGATAAGTCCTATTACTTCACAACAACTCCTTGAATTACGCATATTATATGCAGTTAATAATTGGTCAAATGGATCATAAAAAATCGCCAATGTTTTTGTTTACCATCTAGAAAACTCACTTAAACAGAAACATTCATAAAGTAAGCTAATACTAAAATCATATAAACAAAAAGGGGTTTTACAGAGGCAATACCAAAGCATCAAAATTGCCATAGCAAAGAGATTGTCATAGGATGGCATTGCATTCCTGTTGTGCTTATTTAAGCAGTAAATCTATTTAGTCCAGATGTATTCAATGATTGTACTTCTGTGTTAACTTGAAGTCATGTTTAAAAGGTAAAGCAGGAGTACTTATTGTCTTTCGATTTCTACTTATTTTGTTACGGGCTGATTATCATTGATAGTTTTATTAGAGTATGGAATTTAAGGATAATGTAATTTCACCAAATGCTTCTGAAATTAAAAAAAAAATTCACCTGTGCTGGAAGATATGTGCCACAAAAGCAAGGTTAAGATTTGGAGAACCTTCTACAATATCTTTTGCTGTTAGGTATCTCTTGCAACCCATCCTATCAGCATGCTCGAGAACTAACTTTGCTCTTTCTAAAGGATCTTTTACTTTCAGTGTTAATGGATTGCTGTGTTCTGGTGCTAGGACATTCAAAAGATGTGCATAGGCCTCTGCATCCTGTATAGAGAGATTTTCATTTAAATTTTAATGGCATCTGTAGAAATGAGATAATTAAATCAAGACCTACCAATTGAGAAAAAATGAAAAGGGAAAACCATTACACTAAGGTTCTGATTAAAAGATGAAGATACAAGAAATTCTCAGTTAATATACTCGTTAACTCCCTAACTTTTCTCCAAGAATAAAGTGTAAAGACAAGCTTATGTGGATTTCGACAAATGCTTTTTGTCAACATTTTTGCATAATTTTTATGATTTACGATTTGACAAATGTTACATCTCCATGCTGAAATTGGTCTGAAATTTATTCCTCTGAGTAGGTTCTGCTGAATCTCAACTCTTTGTTCCGAAGTCTAACCACAATGTAGAACTAAATTTGATTCCAGTGTAGAAAGAAATTAACATTAAAAGGACAAACACTGCTATCTAAATTCTGAAGAACTAATGGAACTTAGGGGTTGGATTTTTCCTTTAAACTAAGAAAAGTTTACTTGCATGAAGGACCAAGAAACTCATAGATTTTTTAAGTCAACTCATTTTCAATTACCTTTACATCAGATGAGAAGTTTGTGACTGTCTTCGTGTATCCTGCCTTTTTCAACTGAAAGTTCATCCACCTAAGTAAGATCTTTTCTGGAGCTAGACTCATGAGCTCCTCCACGTCCTGATATTCCAAGTACGAAGGGACAAAATTTAACACTTGGGAGACCAACATAGTAATATTATACACTTGATAAATATGGGAAATCATTTAGAAATTACCTTACTATCATCAACCAGCTCCACCAACTGCGGCGTTTTCTTTAAGTTGAGGTCTGCCAACAGTTGTATCTGGAATATCATATGGAACAAAATACTAGATTAGTGGCATACAGTAAATATTTGTGCAAATAGCATTTTAGACTTGAGAGACCAAACTGCCTATTATTGGACACCTTGGACTTTTGCTAATGACCAATAGTTTCATTAATATAACTACACATCCTCACCTTAATAATTTGAGATATCAATCCGAGAACAAGGTGTCTCTGAAAATAAAACACAAGGAAGAAGGTGGTCAGCTTGTAGCTCTAATATAACTCTAGATAAGTAAAAGTAACATGACCAAGTACGGCACAACTATAGATGATTGATTATGCAAAACAAAAAATGAGTTTACCAAGCAACAAATACAGCCACAGCACTAACGAATATAAAGAGGGGAAAAATATATGGTCTTATACAGAGCGGATGAGAAGAATAGCATTAATAGGGGGAGCTGAAAGTAGGAGCAAAAGCTACTTATGTATAATGTCAAAGTGATTACATTGGATCAAATCAATTGACAAGAAAACTATCGAGCACATTTAAACAAGCAGAATTAAGTTCATTTTTTATCATAACAGAACATCGGGTATTTGCCTCAACAAGATTTCTAAAATTTTAGGCTCCTGCAGAACAAAGAAGGGAAATAAAAGAAAAACTCTGCTAATAAGCTGAGAGAACAGGCTACTGATAGTTTAGAAGTTAGAGATGACCAAAATAACATTTAAAACTAATTATTTGCAACAGAAAATTTATTTATGGCTACTGTGTGCAACCAAAGATTCGTAAGGTGCGAAAGAATAAAAATGTGAAAAAGAATGGCAACCGCCATGTAGCTATGAGAAAGAAAGGATCGAAGTAAAAGAAAGCTAGATTCTCTACGAGTAAATCTTGAGTAAGTTCACTCAAAATCCACCAGAAAAACCAAATGAAATGTGAAAATTAACCATAATCTAACAATTATTTGTTTATGAAAGCAGGCACGTACCCTTCCTTCAATAAAGTCTTGTGTCCCTATATTGACAACAGTACACCCAATTGCCTTGGCAGAGTTCAGGCATAAGGTATGATTCTCATTCCTCTCCCATGGATTAAGCTCCCTCTTTGTATTGATAGCCCGTTCATCAATTGTTCCCGGTACGGCAACGTTAATAAGCTTACTGCATTAAAGAAGCACATTTCATAGTAAATATTTGAAGCAATGTTCAGCAAACATAGTTCATGTTTGGTACAAGATATTGGATAGGACTCAACAATAGCTTCTTCTTCCTCAATAGTGTCCAATACTATCCAAACCTCTCCACCAAACATGTGAGTACTGTACAGCATGCAACCATAGATAATCACCAGATAAGAACTCCATCCTTGGCAATCTCAAAGAGATCATTTGCTGAAGGTTCTAGGGGAAGGTATTTCTTTAAAAATGTATCTTCTGCAAGATAGTTATTGATATGTGCAACATATGATGCCTTCTCAGATTCACTTATTGTATGAAGCAGTGTAGAAGTTGGAGACTTAAGAAATGCAGATGCATTTTTTGCGCCACTTCCTCTCCTTTCTGTTGCAAGCGCCAGGAGTTTCAAATAAACCTGCAAAAGAATAATAATCTTCATGCTAAATAAACAGAATAAAAGAGATACAGAAAGCAAAATTATAACTGCCAAATTGCATCAGCCCAAAAGTCGCAAGAAAAAGGAAAGATAGAAATAAAACATTGGAATCTGCTGGAACCAAGAATGTAGAAACCATAAAAATACACGTTTTATTTGTGAGAAATTCAATATAAATAACGAGAAATTATTTTTATATTCGACTCTTCAAAAGCTAAATATTTGACATAGATTCACCAAACATCCATGAACCTAATGGTTCATCACGAAGTGATTGATGGGTGACTGACTTAACTTTGAAATGAAAAAAAAAAAAAGAAGGAGACAAGTAAAAGCACTCGACTTGGCAAATAGGAACCTTCACTTTTTGGGGGATCGAAATGGAATAGTTTAGATTTGAATGTTGAATGCTTTTTCATACCCAACACTATGTGGACATCGAAAGAGAATCACAATCCCTTTGCAATGAATTTTCATATATCATAAAGAAACAACAAATTATAGCAGATCTAGTGATGAACATGTTGAAAAAGGATTTACATAGTCCGTAAATGTAATGAGAATTCTGCTGCTGTTGTCTAAAGTCACTGATTAGGAAGGAAATTGACATTAAAAAGAACTCTTTTAAGTGGAACAAGAAACTTTAGTAACTTTAATCCTCTTTTCACTCCCAAGTCCCAACGGATACAAGAAAAAGGAAAACATTTTACGAGATAAACCCTGTTTTCGCATATAGCTAACTCTAGCTAGAAGAAGTCATTCTCTTGAAATTCCTAATAACAAACAAAATCAAATTGATTTGAGAGTACTCATTTCCATGAACTTTCTCAAGCAACATTCAATTTACCTGCTCAAGCCAAAAATCCAAACTCTAAACACACACATCTACACAATAAATAAACGCATAGAGTCGGTGTCTCTGTTTGTGTGTTTACCCGAAGAAAGAGTTCGAAATCAACTTCATCTTCCAAATTCTGATATGAATCCTGAAGAAATGAAGATCTCTCCTGCTCCGTAAGATTCTCTCCGACATGTTTTATTCTAGACATTTTCCCCGGCAAGTCAGCCACCTTCAAGCCACCGCTATTCTCCCTCCTCATTGCCATGAACTGCAACCAAAATCCCATGAACACCAAACAAACCAAAGCGCAGAAAAGAAGATAAAAGAATTAACTCGATAACTCAAAAAAAATTAAAGCTTACGAATTTGATAAAAAACTTACGTGGGTTTTCAAGCTCCGGAGCTCTACTTGAGTGAATTGATTCTGGAGCCATGGATCTGACACAAACACCCCAACATAACCAGCCATTTTTTGAATTCTGGGTTGTTTCTTTAAAATCGAAACACGGATTATTTGCAGAGAAATTAATCAATTATAGAAGAAAAAGGAAAAAAAGTGAGTTAGGAGACACTGGGGGACGGAAGGAGAGCTGTCAGCACAGCAAGTTCAAAGATGAATTTGAACTATGAATTCAAAATATGACTACATTGTCCTCCTCGGATTATCAAGAAACCAACTTTTTGGATTGAATAAACATTTATTTAATGCTAATAAACATAGTGCCATCACTGCCATGGCCCCCATTAATGGCTGTTTTGTGTTCAAAGATTAAATTCTCATAACGGTCACTTTTAGTTGGACTGTGTATTTCTTTTTCTACTGTTCATACTAATTACTATCACATGGATGGGGTGAATTAGGGTTCATCACTTCATTGCTCATTTATAAAGTGCATGAAATTATGGATCCTACTTTTGACTCTTTATTTATCGTGACTAGTAAATGTGTAACGGGTGGTAACGAACAAATAAGTTTTTTCTAAACAAATTGTATCAAAGTAGAAAAAATTTATCTGTAACATAAAATGTGTATAAAATAATTGATAAATATGCCGACGCACTTTGTCTTAAGATGTCATAAGTGAGCGTTAGAACTCATATGTCAACGCAATGACGTTTGGAGCTTGTGTGGATGTGATTTTTTTTTTTTTTTTAATTGGCTTTTTATGGAAAAAGAGTGTGCTTTAAAAAGTAAGAAAAATTTATTGAGAACGTTTAATTTTAAAAAAAAAAAAAAAAAAAGATATACACGTTTGAATATGAGTGTGGAGAAAAGTGATTTTTAAAAATCAATTCCGCACCAACACTTGACGAGAAAAGATGTTCTCAATTCAATGTATTCGACCTTTTCATTAGGGTTGATTCTTTTGCATATACTTACACTATTGGACTCAGATTTTGCATAAAACTTCAAGATCAAGTCAAGAACCTTAAGTCCTATTTGGTAGGAATTAAAATTTGGATTGTAATTTAAGTGAAAGTCAACAATTAATTTTAACTACATATTTTATGGAATCCATCACTTTTCAATCACATATTTCATCAACTTTTATTAAAATTTACTAAAAAATTGATTTTAAGCATCACCAAACAGGGCCTAACTCTCGGAAATAATAGACATCCCTACGAGCCTTTGTTATATCAAATCAGGGACAGATGTAGGGGCGATTAGACTAGGCTACGACATTATTTTTTTGGTATTCATGTGTAATTATTATTTTTTTTTTTTTTACGTATTAACCCAGCTTATAGTTCGATTTTGGATCCGTTTCTGCATCAAATTGTCGATTATGAAGTTTGACATGAGTTTTTGTAAGACTTCTTGATATTCTTACGCTAACAAAGTTGTTTCCGACTAATAATGAGGTTAATACAAACTCATTAGAATTTAGAGATATTCACATGGGGGTGGGCCCCATGTAAGTTAAATATTGCCAAAAAATAGGGTCCACATATTTGTGTGTATTCTGTATGCTTTGTATGCTTTTTGTGTATGTTTTTTCTGTACACGTGGACTCTCTCAACTCATTAAAGTTGCTTCCACTAAAATTTATCAAAGAACTTTGTCAAAAGATATGGGAATTTTTCTCATTGTCCTGTTGTGATCCTTAATTTGACTAGTTAATGTTCGAGTGACGGTTCAAAAGCTACAGATTTAGGCTCTGATTGAACTCCATTTTTTGTTAAAAAAATAGTGATTTTTTGGTGAATGAGTGGTTAAAAAAAATTGAGTTTAGGTGTAAATTATTTTATTAGAAAAATATATTGTTGAAAATGAGTTTGAAAAAAAAAATTTAAAGAATATGACTTAAACATGACTTGATGCCAACAAACAAAATCAAACACAATCAAGGCACCCTCGTGCAACATTATTTCCTTTCAAATTCGATGGGCATTATAGTCATTTCAAATGGAGGACCAAATTGTCATTTTTCAAATTGGGAGGCCCCACCACGAGAACGATGGGTTGCTTTTGAAAAAGTTTGAATTGATAACAGAAAGGCTCCAAGCTTTTGATGCCAACAGCGGGCAACAGCTACTTGATATTGAATTGCAAAGAATTGTAGGAATGATTTGACATAGACCAAACACAGTACACTATGCATTTGTTTTAAGGAAAAGTAATTATCTCACATCTCTTGTCAAATATATAAATAATTGTTTTCGTCTCTCAAAATTTGAAATCTTATGAATTGATCAAATACTAATATAAGACGAGTGAGAGACTAAATACTGCAGTGATAGGATATGACTCCTAATAGTTTAGCAGATAAGTTAATGAGTTGAACGCGAATTAGCTTCAAGTCCTGAGCTCAACGTCTATCACTCGGGTATCTTATCAAGTCAAGAGGGAAAAATATATAAATAAGTGATTATCATAAAAAGTGATTATAGGGCAATTGATGAATATCGCTTATCTGTAGATTTGAGGGCATTTATACCAAAATGAGAAAGCTCATGTGGGCAATGCAATAGTTTAAATTCAGTGGAATACATGAGAAAATGGGGGACAACCTTGGTAGGGCGCACAATGTTTATTTCCATGGTTTACTTAGAAGAGATTGTCATGTGCTTTACTTTTCTAAAAATATTCAGTAGAGCATGTTCTTTCCTTTTATTGAAGCGGTGTGCCTTCGTGTGCTTGAGGTGTTATCTTTGTATGCCCATGTTGTTGATTTCATGTCACAATGTTCTTGTGTTGTTGCCTTCAAGTGCCACGACGTGTCTGGGTTAATGTCTTTGGGTGTCACAACATGTTTGAGTTAATGCTTTATGCAATATTGTTGTTGATTTCGTGTTAGAACTGTTACCTTCGTGATGCCACCGACGTACCCAATGTCTGATCAGCAGTTCAATATACTTAAACATATAAGTACATTGAAGTGTACGTATGATTTAGAGTATGCAAACGGACTTCATAGCTATGCTTAACAAATTAGACTAGTGGTTAAATGATGTGATTGTTAATTAAAAGTAAAGGGAAAGAAGGGTTTGAGGGGTACTGTGAAGTGCAAATTGGTTAGGTGTGCACATTTTGGACAGGTAGGCCCAATCGACATATGGGTTTCCCACCACGTGATTGTTTGATCTTGAATAGCAATTGTCATCATTGTTAGTGATTGGACATTGAAAAAGCAATATATGATCGTATTTCATTTGATTTGCACCATCATTCACAGATTATTTATAGTTCAAAAGATCATCCACTAGCGTATAAAGCTCACAATATGTTAGATAACGTGCAAATTTTAGTATACAGTATATAACGAACGATGAGAACCTTCAAGATAAGTTTGATACACAGTACTGAACAAAACTACATGAAAGAATTGACAAGATTTTGACTTTCTTTATTAATCTAGTCCAGTATTGTCTAAGTCTAAACTATCAAACATGTCCTTAAAGCATCATTTAGTCACTGCAAAATCAAACCGGTGTATTCTTTCCATAGCCAAAAGACAAGCATATAGCAATTAAATGGCAGACGGGACAAACATATACCTTTGAATATGCAATATAACATAAAATACATTATTACAACAAGAACAAGGTCGGTGTTTTCCAAAAAATGTACACAAAGAAGATACCAATATACTGTTTAGTGTTTAGCACTTGAGGAACCACAGTATGCAAAAGGGGAACAAAGAATCACCAAAATCCGTGGCAAGTTGAACAAACATTGACACTCCATTGTCGTTCTTATTCAAAGGCTTCCAAACAGGGAATAGTAAACTTTTTCTTAATCCTATGTTATGTTTCGTTTCTGATCTCCTTTACCTAAACATCATGCATGCATTGACCAAGAAAAATAAAAGCGACTCAAACTTGCATCATCAATTCATCCAAGTCTCGGACCTACGGGTGTTTCTGCATTATTTGCACCTCCTGAAATCCCCACATTTGACAAGATGAAACATATCATTAGAAAGGTCCTTAGGTGAATGACTTGAGGTACTTTATATGTGCATTTCTTTATTTTATATTACGACTGACACTACAACCAGAAAAGGCATCCCACCTTGGCATTACACACTATCGATTTACAGAAAATTCGAAACATTGACACTCGACTTGCAAAAATGGTTCGTGACCTGTGCTGTAAAGACCTGACCTCTCATCGGAACCGTTATCTTACGTACTGTCCGCTATGGGGTGGGCTTCTGCCCACTTATCCCTTCATGGCTTTCTGACGCGTCCCCCAGGATTCGAACCCAAGACTTCCATCATATGGGAGATTTAAATTGAATCCTGGTACCAATTTGACGAAATTTTAATGTCTTTCGAAGGTCAGACTGAACACTTTTTGTGACTAAAATTTATTTTACTCTCATGATTAAACCGTATTTAGAACTT
>CAIGRM010002734.1:0-42512 GCA_903798335.1 Fraxinus albicans | reverse complement strand
ATTACCTCTGCCTATAAAAGGCATAATTGTTCATTTTACAAACTTTTTATTTTGCGAAAACTCAATAACGCACTTTACTTTATAAATTTGCTTTCTCTAGCGATTTACTTGTAATTTTCGACGACATTCATCATTTTCGACGAAGTAACTTTCTAGCAAAGCCCTATTCTTAGGTAAATGCTCCAAATTTCATCATTTTCTCAACCATATTTGGGACTTCTGCAAGTGGTTCAACGAGATGGTAGGCTGGCCATAGTGGCCTCTACACTTAGGGAACCAATAACTCTTCCTTCTAAAGAATTTTTTAAGGGATAATGTGAGGAAAAAAAACATATGGAAGAGGCTTAAGAGTTCGGTTGACACATCCGTGCAATGGAGACTTCTAGCTATCCTTACACCATAACCCCTGTCGAACTTTAAACATTTAGGGAAGATTATAGAATTCTTGATAATGTAGGCCGTATTGTGCCAGAGCTTCACGAGCGTGCATGTTACCCTAGGATGTGGTGTATAGATGTGAGTGATACTATGTTGAAAGTAGGATTTAGATTGCCTCTATACCCATTTTTTCGTCTCATGTTGAGGTCGTATGGCCTAGCTTCGACCCAACGCAACCCAACTTGTGGAGTCAAAGGTTGGGTTATTAATGTTCTAGCGCGAGGCTGCATACAACTTAAATATACCTTTCTCCGTCTTCCACTCCCTCTACATTCCTAAGGACACTAGGGAGGCGATAAAGTAAAGGGGTGGTATTATGTGACCTCCTATAGGGCCCATTCTCCATTCTTAATCGACCTATTGACCTCCATAAAAGGATGGAAGGGATCGTGGTTCTGGGCATCAGGACGATTGGATACATGGAGGATGACCCCTGGCGCCTCTAACGGTCCCAACCAGCTATTCATCGGCTAGTGAGTAATTTGAAGTGTTGTTGACTCTTTCCTAATGTTTTGATTTACATGCTTAACCACTTCGTGATCTTTTTGTAGATTGACTGCCTCGATGTGAGATCTCCACTGAGGACTGGGATACTATTTTCATTATTTATGAGTTTATGCATAAGGAGAGGAGTTACTTCGAGTTGATAAGGAAAAACATCCACTTTGTAAAAAACGATCTGATGGCTTCTTAAGGTAAATTCTGAACCGAATCACTTCATTTATATGTTTTGTCATAGGTGCTAACACTTAGCATTTTTCGTAGACAACTTTTTGAGGAAAAGAGCTCTAAGCCCAATTTTGCTATATTAAGAAGAAGCAACCGAAGGTCACCTTTGCAGCATACAAAAGCAGAGCGAACAACGATGAGCAAAAGGTGAAAAAAGGCCCACCTCTGAAGAAAATTAGGAAAATTGGCCCATTTGGGGCATCTTCGTCTGGGCCACTAGTGGCCATTGCTCTACCTTTTTCTCCCAGCCAAGTCCTATCTAAGATTAAGATAATAAAGACCATATAGCATTGCTTCTACACACTTGGACAAATCATTAGTTGCACATGGTCTTCTTCGATGGTAGGGAAGGTGGTCGCGAATACTCCAACGATCAAGTCAATCAATGATAATAGTGTATTGGGTGTGGGATGTCTTTGAGACATAAGCCACTTAGGTGTTTGGGCACCGAAGGTAGTGTATCAATATGTGATATGAGAGCGAGCAATGTTGTAGTTGAGTGTACAAAATTGCATTATCTTCAAACGACAATAAGTGTGAGCCTTTTTAGTAGAAGATGTGAAATACTGACTATTGATCAAGAGACACATGGCCTCATCTTAATGGTCGAGGTGTCTCTTCTTAGACATCAATCCATTAATCATAAACTGATTGGCATTTAATGTTTTGTAAAAAGACACCCTAGAGTATAGGTCTGACATCTAAAAAGTATGTTGATAATTTGACCAATTTAAGCCCCTACTGCAAAGATGTCAAATCAATCAATAATAAGATCTTGTACAAAAAATATCTTGGAAGAGGTGGGGGTGGGAGATGCTTCCCATTAAAAGGCTAATTGTCTTGAATTTCTTCCTTGCAGCATGCGCAACACCTTGCCTAGCTCATGGAGGGTCGGCTTCTTCATGACACCTTGACGAAAGTATGTATTACCTTGGATACCTCATATAAGGCCTGATCTCGGTCAAATAGGATTGTAATATAGAGCTGATTTTTTCCATTAGAAAGCCCTCTGTGAATACTTCGCCAGTAGCGGGTCTCATTGATTTGCTAGTTGGCTGCCACGTGGTGATGATCTCGAACATCTTCATAGGAGGGGTAACGTCCCACGCAAACATGCATTTAAATAGTTCGCTCTATTTTCTTTCACAGGAAGTGCTATACGTGATTTAATTGGAAATTTGTATTTCTGTTAGGTACCGAATTGTGTTGCCACAACAAACGAGCCTACCCGATTAGGACCTTCTTAAAGATTTTGTAATATTAAGCTTATGTTTGCAAGAAGCAGCTTGATGCCCAAAGAGCCCGTCTAATATTAAGTTAGTTACGTTGAAGAGTGTTACCATCTTCGACAACATATTAGGAGGAGATATAGTGCAAATATAAATGCTCAGCGTTACTACAAATAATTTGATTCATCTATAAGTTTAAAAATATATAATTTCAATTCTTATAATGAGTCATTGAGTTGTGATTTGAGAATTGCGATTCAACAATGTGTACTCTACTTTTTTAATCAATTGCAATTGAAAAATAAACAATGAGATTTTGTAATTGTAGATTATGGAACGATTTTTTCAACCGAAACGAAAGTTCAGACATGTTTCACACACACACACACACGTTTAGTGTGTTTATATATATATTGAATAATTTTTAATATTATTTAATTAAATATTAATAAATGATCTAATTTTTATAATCACTGATTGTCGACGGTTAATGGTTAAAGCCCGCACGAGCTGAACTTTTGTGATGGGTCCACCACAGCACACATTCAAAACCTTTTCGAGAAGCAAGCTTAAATCATTAAGTCCCTGTTTGACAATCACTAAAACGAATTTTTTGGGAAAAACGAGTTATAGAATAGTGACTTTTTGGATAATGCATGGTTAAAAAGTAGAAAAAAGTTTTAAATTTACGTGCAAAATATTTGTGAGAATGTGTAATTGAAAATGAGTTTTAAAAAATAAGATTAAAATGATTGTCGAACAGGGGCCAAATTACAAAGACGTGTCCTCAGTAAAAGTTTAAACATGATATGAAGAAAAATGGTAGAAAGTCGAAATGCATAGCCTATGTTTACCCTCAATTTTTTTAAAACTCAGGGTGCGTTTGGTTTGATTTTTTCAAGTTGTTTTCAGTTTTCAGTTTTGTAAAACACAGAAAACATATTGGGTCTGATATTTTTGAAAATATATTTTTGAAAACAAAGATAAACTTATAAGTTATAACATAAAACTCAAAACATGAAAAACAAGCGTTTAAATAATTTTTTGTTTAAATAAAATTTTAAAAATGAAAAAATATAAATATAAAATTCTAACCATTACAAATTTTTTTAAAAAAAATCAAGAAAAATAAATTCAAAAATTATAAAAGCTTCTGAAAATAAAATGATAAAAAATAATAAGTAATACATAAAAATAGATCGAGCTCTTACTTATTAGTTACATAAAAATTTGAAAAAATAAATATTTAATTGAACACGGATAAATATATTATCAGTTCACTTTATTAATTTTTATTTCATATATTTTAAACTCAATTTATTATTTATTTTTAGTTACTTTGTAGCGAGAAAAAATATTCTAAAATGAAATACTACGTGATAATATATTAATATATAATTGTTATATTTTAACTGAGTAATCAAATATCAAATCTCATTGAATAAAATGTCATAAAACAACTTTCCGAAACTTTATACCAAACAGTTTTCTAGTTTTCTCTTTTGAGAAAGAGTTTTTCAAAATGACAAGCCAAATGCATTTTTAGAAATCTTAAAACGAACCCTCAAAAAATAAAATTGAAAATGAATTAAAAATTGAAATACAAATCAAACGGATCCTCATTTTTTCAACCACACATTCTTATAAAAAATAATATTACACTTAAAATTAAAAATATTTTATTATTTTTTAACCACACATTTTTCAACAAAATACTATTTCAAAATATATTTTGACCTAAAAATGGGGTTCAAACGAAGGCATATTTTCATATAAAAAACTGAACGGATCATTTTGTGGCCTAGTCAGCCCTAAATTAACTACATATTTTACTATTAAACAAAACATATAAATATTCATAATTTCAATCTTTAATTACACGACAAAATTAATTAACAAGCGGAACGCAATTTTAGTAGCTTCCCGTAAGACATGCCATCTTGTAGTTTGTAATCTGTACCCTTTAATTATTAACAAAAGTTAATTATATTTAGAAGTAGAAAATGCATCTAATAAAATAATTTTAGGGAATTGAATTTTTATGTTCCCAACATTAAGTCAAAATTGGGAGATTCGTACCTAAAATCTTGAGCGGAATTTGACTTTGTAAAATAAAAGTAAATTTTACGACAACATTGTCGTTTATCTAATAATTTAGGTAAGATCTCTTGTTATTCGTATTATTTCGAGAATCGGTTTGGTTTTAAACAAGATAAAAGATTACGATCGATAATGAACAAACTCAATTAATAAAATATAAAATTTTGACGTTAACTGCACATGACCTTCTTTGGTGGTGGGGAAGGCGGCCACAAATATTCCAACGTTCAAGTCAGTCAACAATAACAGTGTATTGGGTGTGAGACGTTCTTGAGACATAATCCACTTAGGTGTTTGGGCACCGGGTTAGCGTATCAATATGTGACACGATTATAGTTGAGTATATAAACTTGCATTACCTTCAAATAATACTAAATATGAGTCTTTATAGTAGAACATGTGAAATATTGTCCATTGGATCAAGAGATAAGTGGCATCATCTTAATGGTCGGGTGTCTACTCCGAAGCATCAATCCGTCAATTATAGACTGATTGTCATTTAGGTTGTGTCTGACACCCATTTTGAAGAAAGAATGAATTTCGGAATAATGATTGATGGAAGAATATATGATTAAAAAGTAAGGAGAATTTTTAAGTTTATGTGTAATATTATTTTATTGATAGAATGTATGATTGAAATAAAGAAAGAAAAAAATGAGAAAGAAAATGGGTGTCAAACAAGGACTTAATGTTTTGTGAAGGACACCCTAGAGTCTAGTTCTGACATCTGAAAGTAGTAGATTCACAATTTGACATTTTAGGCGCTTGCTGTAGAGATATCACATCAATCAATTATAAGACGATCTTGTACAAATGATCTCTTGAAAGAGGTGAGGTGGGAAATGTTTCCCATCAATGAAAATGCTAATTGCGTCGAATTTCTTCTCTGCAGAATGCGCAATACTTTTATGCTTGTAGGAAGAATGTTGATGTGGAGTCCATCTAATATTTAGCCCTGGTTTGGTCCCCATTATTTGAAATTTTAATAGTTGGAATAATTTTTTTTTTTTTTGAACAATATGATTAAAAAAGAAGAAAAAGTTTTAAAATTACGTATAATATTATTTTATTGAAAAATGCATGGTTAATAAGAAGAGGGAAAAAAATTAATTATAATTTTAATGGGTACCAAACAGGGAGTTAGTTACGTCGGAGATATAGTGCAAATATAAATACTCTGCGCTACAACAAATAATTTGATTCATCTATTAATTTAAAAATCCATAATTTCAATTCTTATAATTAACTTAAATTCATTAAAATCAAAGTTTGCTTCTTGTTGTTTTGTTATTTGCTACAACAAGAGAGATCGAGAGAGACATGAATTCAGAGGTGGCCTAAGCAATTTGGGTGCTTTGGACAAAATCTTAAATTGGCCTTTTTGAAAATAAAATAAAAATATATTGTAACGAATAATCATTAACAGAAATTTCATCAATGATCACCGACTGTATGTTGATGATTATTGATACAATATTATAAGTGATTACCGATTGTAACATTATTAACATGTTATCGAAATTATCAACGAAGTTTTTGTCACGACAAGAAGCCTTCAATAATCATTGACTGCACGAGTATTAATAATTCGTATTAAAATCAATATTTACTCAACAGTGATTTTCAACACATTTTCATCAGTGATTACTGACAGTAATGTTATCGAGATGTTGTTGAGAATCACCTTTGATAAATTAAACTTGTTTTTGCTATTACTAACTAAAAATTCATTCATATTTTTTTAATTATTTTTAAAGTTATTAATTATCGATAAATTAGGGGCTTGGGTAAAACGAAAGCCTTAAGCAACCACCTACATCATCTAATGCTTGAGCACACTTTGCATAAATCTCTAAGTGTCACCACAATTAAAGGTAAAATGATTTATTCGGTATAGTACTTCTAAAAGAAAATGAACATTTTATGTATTGAAGTAACTAAAATTTAATACAAACTGCGTATCGCACATATTCAAAACTTTTTGGAGAAGCAAATAAAAAGTTTAAATCATTAAATTACAGAGACGTGTCCTAAGTAAAATGGTAGAAAGTGGAAATATATGGGGTAAATCTGTTATAAAAAATTGAGAGGATCTGTTCAAGATCGGTGCAAACAGATCTGTTCAAATGGCATTTCCCGTTACTCGAATGGATCATTTTGTGGCCTAGTCAGGCCCAAAATTAACTACACAATTTACTATTAAATAAATATAAAAATATTCAAAATTTCAATCTTTAATTACACGACAAAATTAATTAACGCACGGAATGCAAATTAGTAGCTTCCCGGAAGACATGCCATCTTGTAGTTTGTAATCTGTACCCTTTAATTAATTCATTAAAAAAAGTTAATTATATTTAGAAGTACAAAATGCAAGGCCTAAATGATCTAAAAATACAATAATTTTAGGGAATTGAATTTTTATGTTCCCGACATTAAGTCATTTCACTCTGTAAATAAAAGTAAAATTTACGACAACATTCAAATTTATCTAATTTTGAAAATTTAGTCAAGATCTCTTGTTATTCGTGTTATTTCGAGAATCAGTTTAGTTTTAAACAAGATAAAATATTACGATCGATGATGATCAATCTCTATTAATAAATTATAAAATTCTAGGCAGAAATCAATTTTGGATTAAACAAAATAAAAACTACGTGATGAATAACATAAAAAATTTAAATTTAAAATTTATGCAACATTCCTCTTTCTTCCTTCGAAATTCAGCATCTGTTTGTTTCTCATCATTTCAGCATAAAATGAGAATTATTACCGATATATTCAAAGTTGTGGGACCCACCAAGAGAGAAATAAGTCAAAAATGGTGGTTGTGGTACTGTGCAACGATCCTAATTCTTCTAAAATGGGCAAATAAAAAGAAGAAACAAACAAGGGCTCAAATGCCCAAAGGATTCAATAATCAATTTACTTTTAAACGAGAACAAAAAATTACAGTTTATAACCATTTTCTCAAATTTAGAGGTTAATAGTTTCACAAGAGTAAGAAACGGTCTTCCCCTTACAATAACCTACTCTCAAAATGTACATTCGAATTAATGCCATCTGATTCGAACCTATTATAATAAATAAATAAATAATAAAAAATTAGGTATTGTGAAAATGTAATTGTTAATTGTACTAATAAAATAGTTAATATTAGGCAACGTTTCTCTTTATTCCCATAGATTACTAATTGTCACCTTCGGTTCCTGCTCATTTTTTCGTTGCATTTAGGTCCACAAATTGTTTTTTTATTTTATTTACTTGCGGACAAGTGGACGTAATTTGTTCAACTTTTCATCAAATAGTTAATTAAGGCACGTGATCTATTCTTTGGGCTGGGCGGGTAAAGTGGTTATTTATCGAATGGGTAATTAGCATATAATGTCATCAAATTTTATTTTTTTTATATTTTTATCCTTATTTTCACATTTCATTGAGCAAAAAAAAATCATTTTCATCCAATTTCTTAATTTAAAGTTGTGAAATAAAGAATATACACATATATTTAAATAAAACAAAACGAAAATGAAAGAATTAATTAATTGCAATTATAGTCCAATTTTTTTTTAAAAGTGCAAATGAGTCTCAAATAAATTATTAAAATGGTCATTAGCACACAATGTCCCTACTTTTTACTAATATTGTGAAAACATCCATACCTTTTATTTTTGTCATGTTTATCCTTACACATTTAATTGCGCAAACTATTATTTCTATTCATTTTCATCCAATTTTTCAATAAAGCTGCGAATGACGAATATACCCTCCTATTTAAATAAATAAATAAAAATATTTTTTTAATTTATAATCCTTTAATAATTTATTTGGAATTCATTTGCACTTTTTTTTTAATTTCTATTTTTTTAATAATCTATTTGGGACTCAATTTCACTTTCTTTAAAAAAATTAATTTCTGATTTTTTAATAATTTATTTGGGACTCGTTTAAACTTTTAAAAAAATTCAGGACTATGGTTGCAATTAATTCTTTATTTTCTTTTTTCTTTTAAATATCCACATATTCATTATTTCACAGTTTTTCTTGTGAAATTGAATGAAAATAGATAAAATTATGGCTTGCACAATTAAAGGTGTAATTAAGAGTGAAAATGTCAAAAATTGAAATGTATGGACATTTTTAACAATAATAGTGAAATGTATAGATGTTATGTACTAATTACCTTTTAATAATTTATCTGGGACTCGTTCACACTTTCTAAAAAATTTGGGATTATGATTGCAATTAGATTTTTTTGTTTTTTTTTAATATAATTAGAAGTGTAAATTCGTCATTTCGCAATTTTTAATTGAGAAAATAGATGAAAATAATATTTTGCTCAACAAAATATGAAAATAAGGATGAAAATGTCAAAAAATAAAAGATAAGAACTTTTTCACAATGATTTAAATGTAAAAACGTTATCTGCTAATTACCCTTTTATGGAATAGTTAAACGATTTCCATCTATTTGCCTTTATGTCACCAAGAAAGACCAATTTAGGGACCAAAATGCATCCCAAAAATGAATGAGAATACAAGTGCAACAAGTACATTTTATTCCGTCGGTCTCTTGCTTGTACATTAGTTGTTACCAAACACGTGCACGTTCATGATTATATACACGTTTCGTCTAATGTACGACAGCGTGCCTCTGAATTTAGGATGACAACCAGATTGCAGGGTTTTAGCCTACGCGAGTTCTTCGTCTTAACCACCGGCAGACCGGCTGGCCAGGTTGAAGTAGACAAAAATGCAACACTCAGCTCCTAGTGGGAATCACTGCAGTAGCCGTAGAAAACCCGGTGTCAGCCGGTAATCACGGAGACTTGTCCATTTGACTTATGTCTGACGTGTTAACATATCCCGTTTCACAATTTTTCTAAGAAATAAATTAATATTTCTGAGTAATTTAAATACTCTTTTCAGCTTTTTAAAAGGTCTGAAAGATCAAATAAAATTGATTTCTTCTTCTGCGTTTGGCCGTTGATTGCTGTTGAGATTTGAGAAAAGTGTTTCCTAGCGCAGAGGGTCTCCATCTTGACTCAGATACTCTTTTGATTTTGGCCACTTCCATAATTATTTTTATTCGTTTTAGAAAATGTTACTTGATAGTAGTTACAAGTTGTAGCACGTGTCCCAAGCTACGCTCGATTGTGATAGAGGGTTGCACGATAAAATTTTCTATAAAAGTTGATAAAATTTATAATTAAAAATTTGATAAATTGTGGGTTCATTGAAATGAGTTAAAATTAAAATTTAACAAATTGAAAAATTGATAAAATTTTAACAAAATATTTCCAAACAAGCAAGAAAATTACAATCAAGCACGACGTGAGTCATGAGCTATGATGAGTGCAATCATAACAACTTACGTAAGATGGACCAAAAGATACATACCTCATGAAAAAAATGTACAAACTGGTAAGCTCAACATGATTTGATTTACACTTCTAACTATAGCGGATAATAAAAATTATACCTGCGAATAACGGGACCTTCTATTCGACACCCCTTCACTTCCCGTCTGATCGATGGTGTTCAAGTATTATATAAAAAAAGTGAATTCTTTGTTTTTGTGTGTGTGTGTGTGTGAATAGACAAATTTATTTATAGAATCAGATCAATTTATAAATACACAGTAATTATTTAAATAATATTTTCACTTTTTGGAAAGTGCAAAAGCAACGTAGGGACTTCATTTCTTTTCCAGCATTAGGCCGTTGATTGCGGTTGAGATTTGAGAATAAAAACGTCCATTAGATGGACCACTCACTACTACTTATTGGCCAAGATAATGTCTTAAGACCTTTGGCTTTCTTTAGCCTCTTTCGTAACTTTTACTTTTAGATCGTGTGAAGATAGATAAAAAAAACTCTCATAAGGTAGCGCACATAAAGTCTCTACTAAGAAAAAGGACATGTGCCAAAATAATAATAATAATAATAATAATAAATTGTACTGACTTATCGAATTATAGTATATGCGTAATAATGAACAAATTATTACTTACTCAATAGTAGAAAATACAAAAATCGAATGAGATAAAATGAAGCGAGATGCAAATCTCCTTAAAACATATTACTTCCTCTATAATAGTGCTAACAAGATCAAATGAACATCCGTCTCCCAAGATACAATGCTTCTTCCAAAATTAATATATCACACTGTTAAATTTTGCCCAGCAAACTAATGCATGATTGTACTCTTCTAGAATGGAAGATATCGAACATTAAATATGGAGTACAAAACTAAAAATAATCTGAAAATTATTTGGACATAATTTAGAGAAAGAAAGAATTAGAAATCAATTATTAGGAATTGATTTGGAGTAGAAAAAATGGAACGAAAGGTCTTTATTTTCAGATTTTCAAGTGATTTTTTGAATGATTGCAGCTTTTAACATAAACCACACATTTTCACATTAAATAATGTAGCATACACCCCATCAAATGATCATGCACCTTTTAAATAATCACATCCATTCCAAGCAACATGACTCTTTGTATGCATTATTTGCATTGAAGAGTTGCACATGTTGGAGTCTTATTCCAATTTATTATAAATAATACCAATTATTCTAATAGAAGGTATTACGTTTACGGTCAATTCCTCCTTGATCTTGAGTGAAAAAGTGTTGTTATTCATATAAGTGACATAATGAACTAATAGTCGTAATTAATTTTTTGTTTTTTTTCATGACGTGAAGATTTTTAGTTTACACTGAACCAAATACGTCTTGGGATGAGATATTGCATAGTTTTAAAGATGATACGTAAGGTTTGATGAGATTTTACGAGTTCTAGTTAAGCCCCCGTTTGGTCCCCATTATTTTGCATTTTTGGGGGGTTGAAAATTTTTAGAATAATGATTGATGGGAGAATGTGTGGTTGAAATTTTTTTGATTTGTGTGTAATATTATTTTATTTGATGAATGCGTGGTTGAAATGAAGAGAGAAAAATTTAATGTAATGTAATGTAATTTATTGGGGGTCAAACAAGGGTTAAGATTGATAGTAAGATTTTTCTAGGGTCATCAAATCTTCATCTCTTGTTCGTGTGAATCACGTAAAAAAATATTTAGAGCATGTTTGACATAGATTTTTTGAGAATATATTTCGCGAAAAATGTAATTTCTTGAGAGAATGTACATTTAAGAGAGATGGAAAAATTATTTTACGTGCAAAACTGATTTACCGAGAGAATGTACAATTTAAAATGAATTTGTTAAAAAATAAGTTTTAAAAAATCTTTACCTAATAAAAATTAGATTTTGCATAAAATAATGCTATTTATTATTATGATGATAAAATATCGATGAAGTGATATCTATGAGGAATGATGGGATTGAGCAGAGAGGGAGAAATGTGAGAGATAATGAATTATCACATCATCGATATTCTATCATAATGATGATAAATATCATTATTCTTTTGTATATTTTATGTTCAGATGACCAGAATCAAAATTGGAGCTGATAATTTTCAACACAGCCTGTAGAATTATTATAATTTCAAATGTAGTTTATGGCTTTCAAAAATAAAAAATAAGTAATTCATTTTCGGATTTGGAATTTGACCAACTGTGCAGTAAATAAATTGTTCTGTATGGTGTCGGTGGTCATTTTAAAATGTGAATGCCATGGAGAAAATTTATGGTTGTGTCTGTGTGTTATTTGTCGGATTGTCGAATCATGCAAACTAAAGGTCATGTGGATCGGTTTGTCAAAAACAATTTAAAAGGCTAATATATTAGGCGATTCTCACGTGGTGAAAACATATTATGACCATTTTATTTAATTTTTAGTATGTTTCAATTAAAAATTGTGGAGGGAAAATATCATTTTAATTGGATTTAGTTCGTTTTCTATATCTTGGAAAGTGTTAATACGTGATCAATAATAAATGTTCAAGTTAGATGCGACCCTTCACAAATTCTCAATCGCTTACGAATTAGTTTTTAGTTATCTAGTTCTATATAAATAGTGGTGTTACGGAATGGATGGATTTAGTCATTATCGAACTGAAAAAGGGAAAATAAAAAATATTATCACAGACGTATTTCCCATATTTACCAAGTCCGATTTGAATTTCATAGAACTGCGCAGAAGATGTAATTTTTTTTGGAAAAATTATGAGTGGTAAAATTATAAACATTTTGTTTTAATGAAAAAAAAAAAAATTCATTTAGTTCTCGCCCATTATGCTCTTGCATTGAAAATACATATTGAAAGCAATGATTTCAAACAATTCATGTCATCAAACTCTGTAAAACAAATGTAAAACTAAGCATCATGGAACAATGTCTAATACTGTTGACCTTTGAATCTAACTGGAACCCTGCATCAATAGATTCATCTCCACTTCTCTCCAAGCATATGTTACTTGCATACTTGGAACTCACGTGTTAGATACACAAGACCAGAACCTCCCCAAATATGAAAGGGATGGGAGGTTGTGATCGTATACGTTCTGACGATCAAGTTAGTAACAAAAAGAATGGCAAAGTGTATTGAGTGCGGGAGTTACACTTAGATATGAGAATATAATTTGGAGTCGGATTTGTATATAGAGAGAGACTGAGAAAACTAAAAGGTTGATTACTCTTAAATTGCACTGAGTGTGAGTATATTTATATGTAAGAGAAGGAACGAAAATTTCATGTATGTTTGACATGTGACATCATCTCAACAGTTCAGTGATCAAGTTTCATCACATCACAATGTCGAGTCGTAAGCATCAATAAGTTAGTGACATCGCAAACTATTTTGGTAAGTAAAATAACGCATGCACTCAACCTTCATTGCAGGTAATGTCACATCAACCACTTCTCACGTGGCTGCATAAGTAAACCATTGTTTACACAAGGGCTAAATATTTATCTCCACTGCTCTAATCACGGGAGACCCATTTATCGTTAAGCATTACGAATCCAGAGGTCACATCAAAAAAGGAAAGTGAGTGCCAAGTTACCTAGTCTTGGAGGTTATGTCGATGAGACATTGGGATATTCTTCAGTACCTTGGAAGATAGGCTATCGTCTTGAAAAGCACTTAGGTGACATCATTGATTAGCTAGTAACCATTTGACTTGCTTGTAGGCACAAGCGTAACAAAATTATTGTTCACTTGTTTTTATTTGAATTTCCCAACACTTGTTTAAAAAGTAAATAAAATACACTTATGTCTAGTTCTATCAATATACTTCCTCATTATACACAATATCTCAAAAAATTTATCACCTTCATCTAGTCCTACAGATTTCTAATAGTGGTGTAAAGGGGATGGATCGAGTCATTATCTATCTGAAAAATACAACAAACATTATCACATGTTTTCCCAAATTTATAGGGTCCTATTCAATTAAACTAGAATAGGACACATGTTTCCTCAATTTTCTCATTTTTTCCATTATTTTATAAGTTTTTTCCAACTTTATCTAATTCTAACAACGGTGTAAAAGTCGAGTTATTATTGGACTAAACATGACTCCTATCAAATTTTATCACATTTATTCAGATCGACGAGAGTTTTAAAGGTGGATTGTGAGCACTATATCTGGTGCTTGTTCATGCCTTGTACAAGCTTTTGATTTTTAATAAAAAAATTTAAAAGTGATTGAGCTCGATATTTCTTCATATAAATTATTAACTTTAAAGATATATTTATATGGCAAGGACAAAATTTAACCGTAATTGAATTAAGAATGTGTGATTAAAGTGTGGGAAAAAAAATTTGAATTTACGTTTAGAATATTTTATTTTATGAATCTGTGATTGAAATGAGCACGTAAAAAAAGAGTTTTAAAAAAATGAAAGAAAAAACTGACACTCAATTTCCTCTCTCTCATTTTCTTAACTATATAGTATCAACTCGGAAGGATGAATCAGACAATCTTGCAATGATGTCCTAATCATATTTCTTAAAATAATCCATAATTAACGTTAATCTCTCCTTAATTTGATTTCCAGCCAAATCAGCGCCGACACTTCCCAGAAAAACCGCCCAACAAAAGCACATGCCTACGCCCCTCCGACAAATTATTTGTTGTTGGGAAATTTGGAGTATTAATCCCCAATCTACACACTATATTATAATTTGGTTCCCAGCTTATATTTTTCTTGACAATATTTTACAACAAATGGATGTCGTTCATTTATGACGGTAAAATGACAAATATTTTATTTGAAAGCCCTTTATAGTTTAACAGTAGTCTAAGCCGATATTTGACTCATGTTTATAAATTATTTATAAACATTTAAGTTACTTTTTATACATACATTTTGAAGAATTCACAAGTAATATCTACTTTTTCATCACTTATTTCTATAATATTAATAATTTTATCCTTTTATAGACACTTATGTACCTTCCTCTTTCTAGGGTTCGTGATGTGGCTTTGAGCTCGATCATATCAAAGTAAATGGAAAATGGTGGTGCCCCATTCGTGTTGGGACATGATCGGGGATTGCGACTATGTTGGAGTGTTATTTTTTTTATGTTAAATAAAACAAAAGTACAATAATTTTTTATTTAAATTATTTATGTAACGGTAAAACGAACATAACTTCTTCATTAAGACATATACATGGAGGCTGTTGTGACCATCAGTTTAGACTGTCCAGTCATAATCCACCCCTATATCTAGCTAGAAGTGGAAAAAAAGTGATACTGTGAGACCAACTCAAAATTGATCATCTCAGTATAAAAATTTTAGTCCTGTCTTCACTGAATCAATACAAAGACACCGTTGAGGTAGAAAATTAAGGACAATACTACCAGAAAATAAATTGAGGATCAATTTGCAATAAAGCCAATACGTTATTGACTGACAGTACTATTTTCCCTTCTCGAAATTACTGCATTTATTAATCTCTGCCCGTTTTCTATATTATTGGTAACTTCCTTCTTTCCCTTCTCCCTCCATATATACTGCCTTTTGCTCTTCTGCTTCTCCCAATCCTCTTTCTCCCTCCATTTTTCTTAAGGCTTCGTTCTGTCCTGTGTTCGTTTATCAGAATTTTTAGCTGATAAACTAAGCCAAAACACTAGCATTTTTATTAACATATCTACATTCATATACATTATACAAACGCACACATAATTTTCACAGACCAGATCTTTATAGTGAATATTATCATAAACCCTTTTGAGTTTTTTCATCTTTTGGGTTGAAATTTTAATGGAGAAATCAATGGGGCTCTGTTTTTCAATTGTGCCTCTGTTTCTTGTACTAATTGGGATGCTTCCTTCGGCATTGGGCGGCCATGACTATGGCCAAGCTCTTACTAAGAGCATTCTCTTCTTTGAAGCTCAGAGATCTGGTTACTTGCCCAGTAAGCAAAGAATCCAATGGCGGGGTAATTCTGGACTCAGTGATGGAAAAATCAACGGGGTACGTATTTACTACAAAATTGGTTTTCAGTTAAAATATTTACTGCAATTTCTTGAGATAAGTTCGTACTTCAAAGTTGTGTGTTTTGGGGAGACTGTCCAAATTAATGCTTAAGCTGGGTTTCGGGATTGAATTAAGTTCGTTGTACCAATGATTTTTACAGATATTTTTATAGGTGACAACACTGCATTGTCTGGTTGAACTGTATTTTTTTTTCCAACATTCAATTAAATCTTGACAGCTGGCAATCTGTCAAGAAATTGTCCACCAGCCCTGTACATGTAGCATGATTGTTCGAGATTTACAAACGTCTGTTTCGATGTTTTGCAGGTGGATCTCGTTGGGGGGTACTATGATGCAGGGGACAATGTGAAATTCGGGCTACCAATGGCATTCACAATTACAATGATGTCTTGGAGCATAATCGAGTACGGAAAACAAATGGGTGCTAGTGGAGAACTTAGCAATGCATTGGATGCTATAAAATGGGGCACTGATTATCTAATCAAAGCCCATCCGGAGCCTAATGTTCTTTATGGAGAGGTTGGAGATGGAAACACAGACCATTACTGTTGGCAAAGGCCAGAGGACATGACCACCTCACGGGCCGCGTATAAAATTGACCCGACCAATCCAGGATCCGATCTCGCCGGTGAAACTGCTGCTGCCATGGCGGCTGCATCCATAGTGTTTCGCCACTACAACCCGTCCTATGCTAATGAGCTACTCGAACATGCCTACCAGGTTGGTTAATTAAGTACTTACTAAACTTTTATAAGGTGAATTCGACGGATTAATATTCAATTTTTTTTTTATTTTACCGTCTGAGTCTTGTACTAAAATTTTCAACTAATAGCTGTCAAATTCACTTGGGTTTTGTCGAGTATAGTACTTTAGGAATGGATCCATGATCAAATTATAAGTCGGGCTAACATGTAAAAAAAAAAAAAAATTACACATGATTTTTTTTTTTTTTACATACATTTTTTTTTCTACCTAAAAAATTACAGTTTTTGTATTTATTTTTTTGAAGATAATGGGCAAATAAGTCGTTTTACGCAATCTCAATGAATTTTTTGGATGAAAAACCGTTATTTAACAGTTTTTGGATGAGCAAAGATTAAGAACATTATAAAATTTGTAGTGAATATAATTACGTTAATGCTATATTTATATTTCCTAATTTACCCTTCAACTCTAGTTATATTTCATTTTTACCCTACTTTCTGACGAGTGATTATTTTTTGTTTCAGCTATTTGATTTTGCGGACAAATACAGGGGCAAATATGACAGTAGCATTACCTTGGCACAAAAGTACTACCGATCTGTTAGTGGATATGCTGTATGTGATCCCATCCCTTCTATCAAAATTATAATTTGTTCCCTAATATGTGGAAAGTTGAACATTTGATCTGTCCCCGAGTTGATTTCATTATGCAATAACGGAAACTGTCAAATGTTTTCTTAAGTTGTTTTACAGCCACCATGAAAACATATTTCACTTCGGGTCCGTTTTATTTACAAAGGTGAAAAGACTTTCCAATTCCATGTAAGTTAGAAAATAAAAATCCAAAATGGTTGTACTTTGGAATTCAAACTCAATTTCTACTTTCCTATCAAACAGCCAAAATAAAAATTGAATTTCTTGGATGTGACATTTACTGTGAAATTTAAACCAATCGAACAGATCCTTCAAGTTCTTGGATCCAACCGAAGTTAAAAATGCAAAATATCTCTTCATAAAATTGGACAAGAGGGTGCACTTGTGGTGATTTAATAGATATCTAGATGGGTTTTGTTATTGGAGACTATTTTGCAACTTTAACTAAAGGTGGGGACCAACTTGCTCTTTTTTAAAGGTCTAGTACCAACTTCATGCTAGAACAATACAATGGGGACCAATGGTGCAAATTTAAACAAATAATATATGCATAATTTAATTTGTCATTAAAATAGTTTCAAATTTTAATCATTTTGTTTTTTTTTTTCTGGGTATAGGATGAATTGCTGTGGGCAGCAGCATGGTTGTACAAGGCATCAAACAATGAGTACTACTTGACATACCTAGGGAACAATGGTGATTCACTGGGTGGAACTGGTTGGGCCATGACTGAGTTTGGATGGGATGTGAAGTATGCTGGTGTTCAGACATTAGTTGCCAAGGTAAATTTATTCAAAATATGCTCAGTGTTTGACAAATTTACTTTTAAGTTACTTATTTTGTCAAACGTAATTTTAAAAAAAAAATCTCTTTTAAGCACAATCAAACTTTGTTCTTTTTCTAACTCTACTCACAAGGCACATCAAATTTTGTTTACGGTATTCTTGGCAGCTTAAACTAAATCAACTTTGTTTTAAAATGCAATTTAGAATTGATGAAATCAATTCTTAGTTCAGTTCCCAAACTTTAATTCTATTCCACAAAACATGAAGGTTTATTGTAGTTATTGTATAGATGAGATGATTTATCGTGGTATCAAATTAGCCAAATATTCCGAAATCAAGGCCATCATCTTTTAGGCTAGGTGGTTTAACAACACACATCACTGAAATATCCTTTCTTATAACAGGATTCAACGTGTTATGGAAATGGTCTATATCTATGTATATATGTAATTCTTGATTGGACTTCTCTAGTAACTAGTATGAATACAATCTTCTTGCAGTTCCTAATGCAAGGAAAAGGTGGACACTACACACCAGCGTTCGAGGAGTACCAGCAAAAAGCCGAGTACTTTATGTGTTCATGCCTTGGAAAGGGCTCCGCCAATATTCAAAAGACTCCGGGAGGACTCATTTTCCGGCAGAGGTGGAACAATATGCAGTTTGTAACAAGTGCTTCATTCCTCCTCGCTGTCTACTCTGATTATCTATCCTCTGCCGGAAAGTCCCTCAAGTGTGCTTCTGGCTATGTTCCACCATCTGAACTTTTCTCTTTTGCTAAATCTCAGGTGTAACTCTCCTCTGAATAAGAGGAACTCTTTAGTATAGTATAAGAGTAAACACTACAAATAACTCGTGTTTGTTTTTATCCACTTCACGTCTCCCAACTAATATCCCCCTCCACCTCGGAAGGAGTACAAATCCGCAAGAGAATGACAAACATCAACATTTTCTCCCTTGATAAAGCCTCTGTCCTTAATTTTTTTCTCTCCAAACATCATAAGTTTGGAAAACTCAAATTTGACTACTCTACTGTTAAGTCTCTATTGTTCAACACAAGACACGATTAAACAACCAAGCTCATACCTGCCTTATTGCGAGAATTTTCCTTTTCCTTTTCCTTTTGATTTTGGTCTTGAACTTGGTTTTGGACTGTGTGGAACACTGGAACTTAATCATATTGTTCATTTATACCTTGAGGTGAAATGGAGTATATTGAATCATGAAGTTGAAATAACAAGCAGAAAGAATCTAATCTTGTTTTTTGACATGTAAGGTTGATTACATTCTTGGAGACAACCCAAGAGCCACAAGTTACATGGTGGGATATGGAAACAACTACCCACAACAAGTTCACCATAGAGGTTCTTCAATTGTCTCCTTTAAGGTAGACCCTTCATTTGTTAGTTGCCGAGGAGGGTATGCCACATGGTTCAGTAGGAAGGGAAAGGACCCAAATCTCCTTACCGGTGCACTTGTTGGAGGACCTGATGCTTATGACAACTTTGCTGATCAAAGAGACAACTATGAACAAACTGAACCAGCTACCTACAACAATGCCCCCCTTTTGGGCTTATTGGCAAGGCTACAAGGTGGTCACGACGGGTACAATCAGCTCCTTCCAGGTATGTTTAGTTCAATGACTTCATTTTAGCAAATTTGAAGTTTTATCTAGCGTTTGCTTACAAGACTTGAATAATTATACATTGTCTCTCCAGTGGAACTTCCTGCACTTAAACCGGTTAATACTAAGCCAAAAGCAGCTCCAAAACCTGAAATAACACCAGCTACAGGTAACATTCTGCTTCCTCATGAAGGTGGTTCATTTTGGATTGGTTGGTATATCAGACACTGGGGAACTAGATTGATTTGATTTTCATTCTATTTATTGCTCTTGCAAGAAGGGATTAGTTCATAACTTCTAACAGAATACACTTTTGGTACATATTGGAGCAACATCTCTTTTTGCGAGGATACATCTAAAGTGAAAAAAAACGTTTTGCAGCTTCATCTGCCAGCCCTATTGACATTGCACAAAAGGAGACAACTTCATGGGTTGCGAAAGGAAAAACTTACTACAGATACTCCACAATAATAACCAATAAGTCTCCCAAGACCTTGAAAAATTTGAAGCTTTCGATTTCCAAGCTCTACGGTCCTATATGGGGTCTCATGAAGTCCAGTGATTCTTATTCATTCCCAGCATGGATTGACTCATTGCCTGCAGGAAAAAGCATTGAGTTTGTTTATATTCACTCTGCTTCTCCAGCAGAGGTCTCAGTCTCAAGTTACACTCTCGTCTAAGATAAGGAAAACAAGAGATGCTACCTAAAAAAGTTCACAGTTTATGTGAATTCATAGTACAAGAATTGTGCAGCTATACAAGATTTAGTCTTGGAAGTCTTCTGTGCTTTTTTTTTTCTTTTTTTTAAACTTCCTGTAAGCTTCGATTGCCAGTTAGTTTGTGATATCAGTAGGTCGAAGGTTGGACGAAGAAAGGAGTGAAGAGACGCTATAAAAAGGGTGCTCATCCTCTTTCTTCTCTACTTAATTATCCATAGATAGATTGAGAGAGAGAATTGGTATAAAAAGAGTGCATTCCCTCTTTTTGTGTTGTTATGTTGTAAACTTGACTACATTTCTCTTTTGCAACATGGGTATAGTTTGTGCAAGGCAAATTATGTGTTATTTAGTGGCTGTAGTATTGTTCTATATAAATTAATATTCTCTCAGTGTTTCTGTCCACGTTAGATAAAAAATTCTACTCTTCAATATAATTTTTCCTTTCCTTTTCTTTTCTTTCTTTTTTACTTTTAAGTTTTTTTGGCTATTGGGGTTGGAAATAAAGTTAACTTGTATTGTTCGTCTTGTGGTCGTAGTCTTTTGGCTTATGTAGTCGAGAGCCTTCCACGGAGGTAGCTGATACATAAATAGGTGAAAAAAAAATGTCTAGGAATACAAGTTTGATAAAAGGTGCAAAACCCAATTTCCCCTCGTCTCGTGTCCTTCGCCAAGTTTTCTTTCTTTTTATGTCTTTTGAGGGATTTCAGCAATCAGTCCCCAACTTTATAGTCTCTGGCAAGTTCACCCTCAACCTTTAAAAATGACCTTTTAATTCTCCACCATTTACTTTCATTTTCATATTTCGCCTTTTTTCATTATTTCGTTAACTTTAGCCTTAATTTCTTCACCTTTAAAAAAAAAATGTTATTCATCTCCAGTAGGGATGCATCCCCAGTCTATGTGGATGTAAATGATTAATTAAATGATAGGCGAATTAAATTACTTATTTAATTTCACCTATCATTTAATGCCACATTAACGTTACATAGACTAGGGATGCATCCCCACTAGGGATGAATAACATTTCTCCCTTTAAAAAGGTATGAGTAGACAAAACATGTATTTGACACTTGATCATTGTAGACATAAACCATTTTAGAGGACTTTGGAGGTCACATTCTCTGCCACTTTGAAGGGTACAATGCAGCTTTGCATCACTATGAACTGAAAGGGTACTTGGCTATTCCACAACTGTGATGATGAAAATCAGCTATTCGACGGTTTAGTAGAATCTAAAGCAGTGTACAATACCATAAACCACCATTGGTTATTGGACTATTACCTATAAAGGCCAAATAAATTGTAATAAAAAATGCATGAAATTCTTTATATGCATTTATGTATATCGGAGCTACCCATGTGTAATATTACATAGTATCTTTATCATGGTTGTTTTTTTTTTTTTCAAAGGATCTGTCAATATATAATATTAGTATATTATTACTATTCCTAATTTAGGAATATCTTCCTAAATCGGGAATGATTGATATTTTGTCTAATTAGACTTAATTAGTTGATACTGTTACATTTTGTAGTAACATCCTTCTCCTATAAAAGGATGGTATATTGTATAGTTTATATACACCTCAAAATATACAAATATTCTTTACTTCTCTCTTTTTTCTCTTTACTTTTCTTATTTTTACATGGTATCAGAGTCATCCGGTCTTCGAGTTCTGATGTTTTAATATCAGAAATGGAGTCCATGACGCTCTTGTTTCTTACCATATTTCTTATTAGATCCCATCATTCTTTCATCAATTCTGAGGTTTCTGTTTATCAGTTTTTTATTTTTCAATACCTCTAATCGATTTTAGGCTTCCCCGAATCAATTTGGCGGAAAGAACATCCATGACATCCATTTACTCTGAATCGATTAACATCAATCATTTATGGGTTCCACTAGTGATGTTAATATTATTTGTCCTATTGATATTGTTTTGGATGGCACCAATTACGATATTTGGGCCTAGCAAATGTCGATTTTTTAAATTGATCGTAAATTGTGGCATTTTGTTCTAGTGACAAAGCAGAGCTAACAAAAATTGAGAAGTCTACTAATGAGTTGGATGAATGTCTTGAGATATGGAAGCTACCCATTGTAAAACTTTATCATGGATCATTATTACCTCTATTCATTCTATTCAAAATCTCTTCCCAAATTTTGGAATGCCAAATTTGCTTGGAATTTTTTGGCGAATAGATACAATTGCTCTAGTCATGCCGCTCTCCAATTTCAGTTTGATTCCAAGTTGTATCAGTTGCATCAAGAGCCTGATCAATTCATTGCTGAGTTTCACTCTCAAGTTAGTAGTCTTTGAGATCAGCTCTGTCGGGCTGATCTATTTTTGCCTGATGATAAATCCGTCGAACTCTTCTCAAAGCATCGGGATCATCGACAATTCATTCATTTTATGATGCATCTTCGAGATGACTTTGAGAATAATATAGCCTCGTTGCTTTATCGGTCTCCACTACCAACTCTTGATGTTGCTCTTACTGAGCTCATTTTTTAGAAGACAAGCCGAAGACTCATTGAATTCATTCTACTGATCTGGTTATGGCTACTACACCTAGTTCAGTTGTGGCTGCTTCTTCTAAGACATGTCGTGTCATTGTCATTGTCACTATTGTAAGGAAGAAGGACATCGGATTTCTGATTGTGCTAAGAAAAAGGCTAAAAATGCAAGAGATGATTAGAAATCTAAGGCTCATACCTCTATCCCCAAGATAGTTGCTGCATTCACCAATTCATCAGTTTTGGAGTCTTTCTCTATACCTAATTTGTCATCTCTCTCTCACTGCAGCTGATCTTGAGGCAATTGTCCATCAGGTTGTATCTCGTACTCCCACTGCATTGACGGTTTCCTCAGGTATATCTTCCTCTTGGTTTATTGATTCAACATGTTGCAATCACATGACTCCTGATTCCTCTCTATTGTTTGAGAAGAAATCTGTGAATCATATCCTTGATATTTACATTGTTGATGGTTCACATATGTCTGCTAGTCGTGTTGGTTCTATCTTTACCTCTACTCTTTCAATTCCTGATACATATCTCGTTCCAAAATTATCTCTCAATCTTCTTTATATTGGACAACTTGTTTAGCATGGTCTTTTTTTATCCTTTTTCTAATAAAAGGTGTTATGTGCAGGATCAGAAGACGGGTAAGCTAGTTGGGATCGGGCTTAAAGTTGGTCGACTTTTTGAGCTTTCATCATTGCAAGTTCCTAGTTCATCTTCTGTTTAACCTTTTACAGCTGCTGTCTCTTCCAGTATTTAGCATTTCCATCTTAGTCATATATCTGTGTTATATTCAGTCTTTAACATCTAATGGTTACTTAGAAAGAGTTAACTTGACTCTTTTGATTATGTATCTTGTCAATTAGGAAAACAAAAAGCTTTATCTTTTAATAACGACGACTCTTTTTCTTCTCTCCCTTTTGATCTTATCCACTTTGATATATGGGGTCCTGCCTCTAGTCCTAGCAAGGGGGCCTCATTATTTTGTAATCTTTATCGATGATTATTCACACTACACATGGTTTTATTTTTTACACAATCGATTTGAGTTATTAAATGTATTTTGTAGTTTTAAGCACATGATAAAAACTCAGTTTGATCGCACTATCAAAATATTTAACTCTAATAATGCCATAGAGTATATGTTTGCCTCTTTTCTTGACATCCTTAAAGAAGATGGCACTCTTTCTCATCGATCTTGTCTGTATACTTCCCAACAAAATGGTTGTGCAGAACATAAGCACCTTCATATTCTTTCTCATCTTAGTTTCTCTCTCTGAATCCTTTTAAAGAGAAGCTGCTCTTACAGCCGTTCATACAATCAATCGAGTTCCCACTCCCACCATTTTCAATCAGTCTCCTTATAAGCTTCTTCACGGAAAGGTACTAAATTATTCTTTCTCCTCTTAGTTTCTTTCTCTGAAAATTTTTACTTGTGCTTGTTTTATATTACTTCTACATCATGAGCATACCAAACTTGAACCACGATCTTGTCTTTGTTGTTTTCTTGGTTATTGCATTGAATACAAAGGTTATCGATGTTTTGCCCCATCACCAAGCGTATTTGTATCTCCCATCATGTTCAATTTTGGGAGCACAAGCTCTTCACTAATATAGCATCAGTCTCGTCACATCTTCCGTCTTCTCATCCAATTTTTACTGACCCCAGTATAGATTTTTCATTAGATTTTGATGCAGGTGTTGAAAGCTCATTCAGTGACCACTTATTGCTTGTTCCTCCTATGTCTAAGCCATTGCCTGATCCTATCATTACCTCTGAGTCCTCATCTCTCCAGAAATTAGTCGCTCCAATAGAGTAAGAGTACCTCAAGTACATCTTAATGATTATCGTTGTTTTTCTGCTATTGTCACTTTTCATGAACTTCGCAATTTATCGTGAGGACAGTTCTAGCCCTCTTTAGCAAAAAGCTATGTTTGATGAACTTTAGGCCCTTCTCAAAACTCGAACATGGGACTTAGTTGATTTGCCTCCAGGTAAGTCTGCAGTAGGATGCCAATGGGTGTACAAGATTAAGACACAAACTGATGGGTCCGTTGAAAGATATAAAGCTCGCCTTGTGGCGCAGGGATTCACTCAGGAGTATGGTATTGACTTCGATGAGACTTTTGCACATGTTGCACGTCTTACTTCTTTTAGATCTTTACTTACACTTGCAACTATTCCACAATGGAGACTATTTCAAATGGATGTGATGTATGCATTTCTTAATGGTGATCTAGATGAAGAAGTCTATCTCAAACCTTCTCCAGGATTCAAGCACCTGCCTCAAAATGTTTGTCACCTTCGAAAGGCCCTTGTTTCAAGCAGTCTCTTCGAACTTGGTTTTCCAAGTTTAGTCCAGTGTTAGTTTAGCAAGGCCTCACTCCAAGTGCATATGACTCTGCTTTGTTTATCCGTCGATCTAAGGCTGATATTGTCCTTCTCTTACTATATGTTGATCACGTGGTTATTACGAGTGATTATCTTCCTAGTATAGTATACAAGCACTTTAGCAATTTCTTAGTCAACAATTTGAGATGGACTTGGATTCTCTTAATTATTTCTTAGGTCTTGAGGCGTCATCCCGCTCAAATGGATATTATCTTTCCCAAGCTAAGTTGCATCAAGTTCTTATCTTGGATGATGTCACTCTCTATCGACAATTGGTTGGTAGTCTCATTTACTTGATCGGGACTTGTCCCGACGTTTCTTATGAAATTACCTTGGTTAGTCAATTTATGCATTCTCCTCGCTCTATTCACTATGCTGTCGTTCTCCGGATTCTTCATTACATCAAGGGGACTTTGTTTCATGGGATTCATTTTTATGCCCACTCATCGTTGGACCTTCAGGCATATTCTAACGCTGATTGGGCAGGTGATTCTATTGATCGTAGCTCCACTACTGGTTATTACTTCTTGCTCGGCACAACTCTTATCTCTTGGAGAAGTAAGAAGCAGACACTTGTCTCTCGCTCTAGTATGGAAACTGAATATCATGCATTGGCTAATGCTATTTCTGAACTTTTGTGGCTTGGACGGTTATTACAGGATATGATGTTTCCTTTACTAGCAGTTCTTATATTTATTGTGACAATACTAGTGCCATTCAGATTGTCAACAATGATGTTTTTCATGAACGCACGAAACATTGAGATAGATCGTCATTTCATTCGTTATCATATTAAGCTAGGTACTCTTCAATTACATCATGTTACTTCTACTATCGGCTTGCTGACATCTTCACAAAGGCTCATCCTCCTAGATGTCATTGTGATTTGGTTTACAAACTAAAGTTGTATCTTCACTCCTATCTTAAATTTGAAGATGATTGTTAGTATATAATTTATTAATATATTAGTAATATATTCCTAATGTCGGAATTATGGCTAGGCATTGGTTAGACTGGATTGGATTGGTTTTGAGTCCAACCCAACATATTCTGTTTGACAATAGTTCAAACCGAAACCAACACATTCACGGTTGAAACCGAACCCAATCAAAACTGACCAAACTCGGGTTGGTTTGGGTTGGTTGATTGGTTTGGACTTGAGTCCAATTCAAGTTGTACAATTTTTTTATGGGCCCAATATTTGTAACATTTTTTGTTGAATTTGAACAATTTTTTAAAGTTTGATGCCATTTCAATTTGAACGAATTTCAATTACATTAAAAAGAGTGATTTGAAAGGACTTAAGCCGATTAAAGTTGAATTAACGATCCGTGAGGTTAAATTTCATTCAAATAGAACAATATAAATTAAAAATATTGTAAAATTTGTTAAATAGATTATACCATGATCAAATTAAATATTAAATCAATCTAAATACATGTTGAATACCTGCAATATTATACATATTGAATAAAATAAATTCAACATAAATACTAAAAATGTTTTCAATACAAAATCTCCTCCTTCAATCCAAGTATCTAGTCAAAAATCACATCAAAAAATCAGGCCAAGAAGCCAGGGCACGAGCAGCAATAAGAGGCAAGAGAGACATGAGAGAGAGAATTTTGATCATTAAGTTTTATGTTTTTAATTTTAAGTACTAATTTTCTTTTTAATATTTTTTAATTTATTGGGTTGGATTGGGTTTGATTGGGTTTTAACAGATAACGAGAAACAGAATCCAACCCGACCCAACCCAATTGAACTAAAAAACCAATTGTGCTGATTGATTTAACTGGTTTGGATTAGTTTTTGTCCAACCATAATAAGAATATCTTCCTAAATAAAGAATGAATGATATTTTGTCTAATTAGCCTTAATTAATTGATATTGTTACCTTTGTAGTCACCTCCTTCTCCTATGATCTTTTGTAGAGTTTATACAAATCGCAGCATATACAAATATTCTTTACTCCTCTCTATTCTCTCTCTAATTTTCTTATTACAACAGGATTTACCCAAGTGTAATACATCGTATCTTTACAATGTTTTTTTGTGACTGACTCTACTTACTAAGTTGCACGGAAATCGAATCGATAGTACAGAAAATAACATAAAATACGAAATGTAGAAAACATTCTGGTAAAGTATGACAACAAAAGAATCTCAATATCCAAATTATAAAACTATGGACCGTGGTTGAAAGATATGGGAAAAGATGAGGATGTAATACATTACAGGTATATTTGATGCATAGTGCTAAAGAAAAACTGCTAACTTAAATAATAGTCAGTGAGATTTCAAATTTTTCTTATTTCTTATTTTTTATTTTTTTGAAATTGAAAGAAGTCATACATGCACTTGCATGTTTGAATGTAAAACTGAAGATGATTGCCAGTTTGAATATATGTAGTTCTCATACTTCATTCTTTCTATGCAACTTCACTACACATCAGACTATTGGGAACTATGGACCTGAAATTGAACCATATCTTCTCAATTATTGGCACAAAGTCTGATTTTTCATCCAATCACATATTGCCAACACCTATTATGTCGCTCTATCGGTCATCTACTTACCGGCAAAGTAGCATTATTCTAAATAAAATAACTTTCTAGCTCAAAAGTCACAACTCGCATAGTATCCAAACAATCTAAGCTTTGATACTATGAAATTGAGACAATTAAAGTCGTTATCAGCCATATATACATCCACAACGTAAAACTTTTATTTTTTTTTCCCCCTTGGCGACAGGGTAGGGGAACGATGACAGGTGGACATGTAAAAATGTTACAGAAGTAAAATGTGACCGTCAGAAATGGTGTTATCAAAGCAAAGCAACTTTATGGTGATAGCCCATAAGAAAGTTAGTCCAAGCATCCTGCTTATTTTGCATTCTTATACAGGCTGTCAATAACATTCTGCAAAACAAAGTAACCGTATAAGGAACATAGAAATGGTGTGCATATCATGGGTAACATAAAATTTGGCTAGTAAATACGATAACAGCAGACAATTTAGCTATTTGATTTGGGTGGTAAGAATGGCAAGATGCTCGGAAAATGTAGAAAGTTCCTATGTGCCTCAACGATAACACCAGCAACTTTCAACAAAAGAAAATATGCTTTGCAAATTTGAGAGATCCCACTAATAACAATGGAGAGACAAAGGAGAATGGTCGGAGAAGAGAAAAACCAAGCAAATGATGGTTGCAGACACAGCCTTTTTAAAAAAGATGGCAATTTATTAAACCAGAAACAAAATGCATCTTATGATCTACTTAGCCTGGTCATAGAAAATCTACCTGGTAGTACTTGAGCAACTGGGGCCTTTTCTTCTTAAATGTTGGAGTGAGAAGGTCTCGTTCCATGTCAAATGGTTCCGGATCAAGGTGTACTGCTTTTATGAATTCAAAACCCTTTAACTGCCAAATATGTAATAGAAAAGTTTAGAGAAGCATTGAAACTTCCAAAACAATTTTCTTCTGCTATTCTTTCGGCAACCAGCACAAAAGACAGAAGTCTACATGATTGAATAAAAAAGGTAAAAGGCGATAAATACCTTCTTTTCCTTTCCAATCTTTGAGAGCTCTCCAAGTATGTATTCTTTCACTTTCGGATTCCGACAAAGGGCATTGAAGTCCCCAGATATACCATTCTGTTCCGCCCACCGTTCAACGGCTTGTTTGCTTGGGTTGATTACAGCTACAAGAAAAGACTCAAAGCTGTTCCCATATATCCATATCTGCATATTACTAAATGTCAATGCAAGAAACAAAATCTCAATCGAGATAATGTATCAATAATCAAATGCCCCAAAATCACAATATTGCATTTTACATAGACCATTTCTTTATCTTCTTTTTTCCCCCTGCATTGTCTGGTTTGCAGATAGATATCATAGAGAAGAATATGCATCTTGTATATGCATGTGTACATAAATGTTTATCTGTCGCAACAGTTGACACATACTGATTCAATATCGTGAACTAGACCATAAATATTCTCCAAGTTTTCCACGGCAACATATTCTCCTTGAGAGAGTTTGAAAATGTTCTTCTTGCGATCAATAATTTTCAAGCTTCCATTTGGTTGCCACTCACCAATATCCCCTGAGAAAGAGATTTTTATCAAAATGAAGATGAAAAGACATTCGAAATACTGCACTTCAAATTGAACTAGTGACAGAACCTGTGTGGAACCAGCCATCAGTCAAGACTTCATTTGTAAGGTCTTCACGTTTGAAGTAGCCGGAAAATAAAGTATCTCCCCTTATGCNGATGAAAAGACATTCGAAATACTGCACTTCGAATTGAACTAGTGACAGAACCTGTGTGGAACCAGCCATCAGTCAAGACTTCATTTGTAAGGTCTTCACGTTTGAAGTAGCCGGAAAATAAAGTATCTCCCCTTATGCATACTTCTCCACGTGGAGTACTTGAAAGGGCATTATAATTCATTTCGGGAACAGATTCCAGGCACACATCCACATTGGGCACTGGAGGACCCACTGTACCTAGCATGTCCATCTCATCTGGTATAGATACGAATGTACCAGCACAAGTTTCTGTTAAACCTATATTACAGTAGAGAAATCAAGTCAGATACCATCTAGAGCTGGAAAATACGCTACTACAACTGCCTATCAATGAATTTCCAGGTTCTGGAAATCAGCATTACACCTACACAAACCTATATACTACAGGCGACAATTTATGACATTTAAAAAAGAAAATCTATCCTTTTGTCCCTTAAACAAGAGTGTCCTACTAGAACACAATTAATTACAATGTATGATAAAGCCACAAATAATGGAACGTGTGCTCCACTCTACATTTTAATTTCCATATAAAAACCAGAAAAGGAAGGTTTACACTTTATGAACTAGAGCTATCTTACAAATATTAGGGCATCAGGATATTAACTGGTAGCATTATTTAGGGAAAAAGCAATTCAAAAGATTAAATATAGCTCACTAGCATAACAAATATAAACATAGCATTTAAAATTTTGCGGATTAACCTATGTTGAAATTCTCAGCTGACACCTCTATATGGGAATAATAACATGACATCTGGATTCCACATCGCGAAGCAAGGGGACAATTATTAATTTTGAAGTGTTGAAAAGATAAAAATACACTTCACTAGGAGCAGGAAGTCACTGTAATATGAACAAAGAGAAAAATATCCAATATTGGCAGACATAACTTGATAGGATGAAAGCAAAATACCGTATCCTTGAAGAACATATGAACATGACACTACTCGTAGATACTCTTCTACATGAGGGGCAAGAGGAGCTGCTCCAGACAAAATAAGTCGTACATTGCCTCCTAACCCCTGTTTTACCTAAAAGAGCACGCAAAAGAAATGCCAGTTATATTTTCGCAGAAACGTGGAAGAATATAAACAAAGGCATAGCAGGTCCATACAGCATATATTCACTACCTTACTGAAAACGATTTTGTCACAGAGTGGAGCAGCTTTAGAATGTTTCAGTCCGTTCCTCATATTACGTAACTTGCTGCATAAATTTTAACATGCATATTAGAACAATATAAAACAATAAATGGTTAAGGATTCAAGAAATAGCCAAACATTTCAAGTTGAAATAGACTGACAGGATATTAAATAGAGTGACAAAATAGTCAGAAGTAACATTGAGCACCACTTTGACAATTTACTTTGGCTTGATTTGCTCAAGAAGCCAGCAATCAGTTCCTTTGGTAAGGGCAACTCAAGATATATAGGAATTCAAGTTCAATTTAAAATTCCACTTATTAGTCTTCCTCCATCAAGAACAAAGGAAAGCTAAAACAGAACTTACTAAGAGTATGCAAAATTAAACAATGTTTGTCTAATGAAACCCCCAGCAGCGATCTTCTGTTGCAAACCTGAAATGAGCACAGAAATCAAGGACAACAAAATGCACGTATCAGTCCAAAGAGAGAAATTTTATGACTGCTTCGGAGAATAAACAAGCAGAAAGTTGCGTTGCCTTGTCAATCCCATAATACATGAATTTTCCATTCCAGATTTTAAAATCTCATATGCTGCTATTTTATTAGTTCCATGACTAATACCTAACAATTCATTTGACGACAAGCTCTGTGTGTACGAACACTTCAACTAGGGTAGCGTGTCACATGTGTAAGACACTCTGCCATTGTCATTTTTTCTTTATCAAAAACATTATACATTTTTAACTCAAAATTATTATTAAATAACAAATAGGTACTCATATTTAAAAAATTTCAATAAGAAAAATTAATAAATATTTCTAAAACCATCTAATATCAATGCTGTATTTTTCAACATTCCACAACTGTGTACCAAAATATAAATATCTACAAATTAATAATATTGTTATAAATCTGGATGGGTAAAACAAACCTGAATAAATTCTATCTAATACCCGAGGAACGGCGCATAAAATAGTAGGTTTTAGCTCTCCAATGTCTTCAACCAATAACTTAACATCCTGCAGATAAGTTAAATGATTAAATTTACATAAGCTCCAGTATGACTAGAAAAATAAATGTAGCATTCTTACCCCGCGCCAAAATCCTATTGAGGCCCCATGATTGATAAAACACTCTTCGATCACCCGATCAAAGATATGTGCCAAGGGAAGATATGATAGATATACATCATTGACAGTCAACTGAAAGATAAAAAAAGTAAGAAGTTGAAGCTCGTACTCAAATAATTTGAAATAATCAATTAATTGCTACTTCAATGTTTTGAATGAAATTGGAAGAAACATTTTAAGCCTCTGTTTGAGCCCGGTTTTAAGGGGAAATAGGTTTTGTAATAATGATTGTATTGGAGAATGTGTGGTTATATGTAGAAAAAATTTTGGGTTTACGTGTAAAAAAAATTTATTGGGAGAATGCTTAGTTGAAAATGAGTTTGAGGAAAATGAATATTTAAAAAATGGGGCTCAAACAAGGGCTATATCTTATTCATCAACTTAATCCACAACAATGTGCCGAAAGTAAATATATGATAGTTACTGATTCTTCCACACTCCCTAGAAGGCGCTTTACTCCAGCTATTAGTGTAACAATACTATTATTTGAAATCATGACGCCCTTGGGATCCCCGGTGGTTCCACTAGTATACATAATTGTACAAATGTCACTTTTCTTTTTCACTGGTAGGTCAAACTGCTTATTATCTCCCTGCAAATTGACAGAGGTGCCATAATTAGGTCGAGCAACAGGTGAGCAACCCACACTAATTAGAAGAGAAAAATGACACAAGGAAAAAACTAGAAGAGAAGGAAAAGACTATATTCAATCTTATTGGATCAACCAACATTAGATTGTACCATTAAATTAACATCTGCCAACAATGCGGTATAAACAATATACATTTATACACGTACTATCATTCAGAAAAGAAAGTTATATAGTTCACAAATGCAAGAGATGCTACCAGGAGAAAGATTGTATTTGCTTGTTGTGAATGGTTCATAAAATAAACCCAAGCAATCAAGATATGGCAGCAACTACACAGCATAGATAAATTGGATTTCATTGTCACCACTTCCCTGCATTCTCACCCGCATACCAAAAAATTGAAAATTATCCTCCCTGCATAAGTTGCAATTTGCAGTTGCACATATATCTTCAGTAAATTGCTTTATAGTCCCCGTGTTATATATCTTGGCAGAACTCCCCAAAGGATGTAAAAAATTAGAAAATAAAATGTGGTAGAAAGACATCCTTCAAAGGCAGCACTTCACAAGTTAGCCATTTTCTCCCAAGTCCCAACCACAAATTTTACTCGACTCCATCAATCCAAGTATCATAAATATTATTGGTTTGACTTAACAGCTACTGTTGAAATGGAAGAGAAATGAGTTAGATATTTGCAGCAAGCACATGAAACAGTGTGTTTTTCAGATAGAAGGTAATTTATGAATTACAAATTTAGATTGGCAAATAACACAGATCGTCAGAACTTCTGTTTTTTTTCCCCTTTTCTAATGACTATAAAAATAATCAAGGACCAACAAAATTCAGATCCAAATAACAATGTTGTTCGCCTGCCCAGTTTACCGGGCTATGTATTAAGTGCTTAAATTTATCCATGTCAAGCTTAGGAGGAAATTGTCCAATATGGCATATATAAACACACAAAATATGCATGATGGACAATACAGTAACTTTTTCAATCATTCTGCTAACAACAATTCTTCATGCTGGAAGTAGGACAACTGAACTGGACTTCAATCACTTAGTGATCAATCAAATTTTCCAATGGCTTCTTCAGAGGAGAATATAGAAATAAGAACTTTGTAATGGATCCCCAAGAAAAGGACCAAGTGTATATATAACCCATGTACACGAAGGTAAGAAAAGATCTTTGATAATCATTTCACACACAGTTGCAGCCCCTAAGCTACAGCAACATGCTTCAGGATTCAGAAGTGATAAATAGTAAAGAATTCAAAATACAATAATCAAAGTTCTCTTTTGTTTAGCAGGTTGAAAAATGAGGAAGAAAATACGATCTCATTCATGCATTATTGACATTTTTCTGGTACATAAACAAGGTTCAACATGCCAAGTAAATACGATATTATAATCTTACTAATCAAAGTCGACAGAGATTGCTAATATCTTCAAAAAAGAATCCATAACAACTCAAGTAAGCCTCTAATGTAATGACCTGGCCTCCATGCCCAAATCATTAACTTACACCGCTATGGGAAAGCCTAAGACCATCTTACCCCTCACGAATTTTTGTCACGTTCCCAACATTCAAACGCATAACCTTCCCTTAAAAAAGACTTAAATTGAATCTTGCTACCAATTGAGCAAGTTGTTCAATTGATACCAGGACTTGCCCAATTGGTACAAGCATTCAACTTAAATCTCTTTTAAGGGGAGATCATGTGTTCGAATATTAAGGAACACAATATAAAGCTGTGAAGAATAAATGGGTAGATGCCCTCTCAAAGCGAACAGTACGTAAAAGAACGGTCGGACACAAGGCTTGGATCGTTACATCTAACTATTGGTATGAGAGCCAGACACAAGCCAAACATTCAATGCATAGTGCCTTAATTTTAACCAAAATTTCCCCTAAGACACTACAAAATAATGAAGCAAAATTATTTAACTTCTGTGGCTTACTATCAAAAAGAAGCAAAGAAACTTCTGCAAATTTCTTAACTTATAGGTGAGATTGTCTCTCTAAATTCGGCTCATATAGTTTATATCCCTACTCTCCAACAATTTCATCTTCTATCCCCTATTTGACATCTTGTATGCAAGGTATATTAACTTTACACCTGTATATCAACCTACTATTTCAAGGATTTTCTTACAAGTGTCACTAAAACTTAAGCTCCTATGCTAGATATATTATCCTAGACTAACTACTTTACCTATCTATAGCCATTAGATTGCAGAAACCTTTACTTACATTTCAACAACTTAGGCCCCAAAGTTCGTGATGCTTATGGATGAAAAGAAATTAGGACAAAATGACTTTGATACTCATCGTAGCCAAATTTCTAAGCAATAAATAGGGGCAATGGGAGGTGCAAACTGGACATGACCTAATGTTCAACCTCGTAAACAAAGTAGATACCTTAAGTTCCAAATGACAGCTGTATGGTAGTTAGCTGAGAAGTTTTCCCACTATATGTAGCAATGAGTGAAACAACCAAGAAAGAAATCAAAGGTTAAAATCAAAGACTTACCAATAACAAAAACTCATCCCAAGAATATATAGCAATGCCAAATTTTTCAACTTCTTCCCTCTGTTGAGAAGTGACTTTCCCAAAGCTCACAATAGCTGAAACAAAAAAAATAAATTATTATCACTTTTTTTGCATTTAAATACATGAAAGATAATGAAACAGAAATCTGGCATTGTTGGTGACTTACTTCTTAAGCATTTTGTTGCACGGGGAAGGGTTTTGACCAGCTACAGTGCAAAAGGTAAATGAAATTAGCAAAATGTGAACAAATTCAAAACTTGATACCTTAAATATTGTTTTAAATACACAGATAAATGTCAAAACTATTGCAGCCATAAAAAGCCAGACAATTAATTGTTTAAGTAGCTATCACTAGAAACAGATAAAAGTGAAAACCATGAATAGATAATTAAAATAAAATGGGAACCATAAATAAAAACCAAACAGAAAAATTCATTGTGCAATCAAATTCATAAAACTTGGCAACTGTACCTCGGGAATCTTCTTCTCTTCTACAAAAGCAAGTGTGACCTCCGCATGGCAAATAACGAACTCAATTGCATCAGCACCTAAGCCATATACAATAATAAATTTATTCTCATTGGGATCTATATGGACATGGATGGTCTTTGTACATAAGAATCGGTCAAAATCCAGAACCAATAAAAACCTATTCCCTCTTGGGTGATAACATTACAAAGGCAACCTCACTAAAGATAAAAGCCTGTTAGTCCTGTGATATGTCAGAGGTACATATCAACTGATTATAAGTGCGTAAATAGACAGATGCATGCAACAGAAAGGATGATCCATACCTAAGGTGTCATATAAGGGAACACAATAAAGCCCATGAGCATTACATGCCTGCATTAATTTGTTGGTGTTAGAAAAATTGCAGCAAATTCTATACAAGATATTCACATCGACAATTTCATTGACATCTATGGCAGAAGAAGTTACCACAAAATCACGAAATTCGGAGAGGGGAAGAAGATAGAAAGAAAAATAGAAACAGAGAAATGGAATAAGAGAACATATATGCACATATTTTATTTCCTCCATGTTAAAGAAAATCTTGACATATATACACGTCTGCTCTAGAGTTCCTTGCGTAGTGCATCAGTTACCCAGAATTTACAATACACGGAAAGAACAGAAAGATAAAGGAGAAAGGAAATGGGTAACAAGTGTATGGAGCTAATAAATCCACAAAATACATGAGCATTATGAAAAATAAACAAGGGAAATTATAATCTGCGGAAATGCAAAATTTAAGAACATAAAAAAGAACAGGACATTTATCGATATTCTATTTGGAATAGATCATGAATTGCCCCCAAATTGATTGGTAAACAACATGAATTGACATTATACAATGGTTAACTAACCAATGTAAAATACATGGGCAGAAGCAATAACAATCCTCTGTATTTCTGTGAACATTCCATAACTTAATTGATGTGAATAAGAGATCAATGCATGCGATACCAAATACGAGCCAGTTTACAGATATTCAGATAATATATTTTTAAAAAAACAAGAAAAGAAAAGTAAGATCGTAAGAGAAGAACTGAAAACTATGAGAAGACATGATTGGGTAGTTTATTAGAATTAGTTCATGTGACCCATAAAATAACAAGGACCTTAAGGACTAAGGAGGTTATTCCTTCCACAATTGATTATGACACGTTTTTCCTGTCATGATGATACTTACAACATGATGCATACATGTGCACACATTCAGAGAAGAGGGACGAGCAGAAACAGTAAAAAGAGAGTACCTCCATACTCATAATCCACTCTGGGCAATTAGCGCCATAAATACCACATCTGCCTCCCTATAATTATTATTAAATTGAACAGAAAGTGAGATATTAAGTTTTTTGCATTTCCATTAGTATTTTAAGAAGACTGAACCTAATCAACTTTGATGAGTCATACCAGGCAGAAGTCAAATATTCAACAACAGAGAACAACAAAAAGTCAAAAAAGAATAGAGACTACAATGTCACGACTCAGAAATCTAACAAACATTTGCAAAATAAATACTTATTTTAATGACCCATAAGCTCAGTTAACAAACCATGCTTTGTTTGGCAAATTAAGTACCAAGTTTTATGACATTGAAAGAAAGAAAGTGAACCCAACGTAGCTGGTTGTCCACAAGGTAACTTTGAAAAAACTTTTAATGGTAGGTACTTCAAAAGAACTTGGGTACAGGAAAGCCTTTTAAGGAGACTATGCGTCTTCGTGTTGTTTGAAACAGGGAAAGGTAGCTTGATAATATTTATGACAGAATGACAGACGTAAAATGGCATTAGAACGGGAAAAACCCAGAAGAAGAAGATCAACACTGGCTATTTAATTCACACGAAGCATCCCAAGTCTTTTTATATTCTCTTTCATGCTACGTAATTTGTAGATGGATCCAAATGGGTTGATCACCTATTTTTACACTGTGAAGTTGCAAGGATGCTATAGGGAAGATTATTGCATGAAGAAGACTAAGCTTCATTTATTTTTATTCCTCTAAATGTCAATTGGTTTCTGTTTGGGAAGAAAGGCATGGTAACGTGGCTGTCCTTTGGGGTGATATAGACAGAAAGCAATTGCGGAATTTTGAAAGAGAGAAGCAAGTTACTTTTGAGTTATGGGAATAGACAAAATACTTGGCATAATCACTTATGGGCCCTGACATCTAAGGCATTTGTTCTCAGTTGGAAAGAATTCTTCCTGATTTCAAAGGGCATCTATTCCCACCATGAATAATAAATATAGCCTTTTCATTAATAGATTTTCATTTCTTATCAAACACAGAAGACAGACTAGAAAGCATCTATCAGAAAAAGTTTGAGACGCTCGATTATGACTTACTTCCTCAATGCCGCAGCTGCGAACGGAGTTCCCAACTTTGACCACTAAGTCATATACCTCTTTGTAAGTCATCCATACATATTTACCGGGCTGTGAGCGAAAGCAACAACTCCAAGAATTAGGTGTAATACAAAACAACCACAAACTATAAACTAAGTCTATTTCCAATAATTGGAGGGTTGCTACATGAATCCTTTCTTGCCAGTCCGCATCAAGTGAAAAGGGGGGAAATTAGTAGGAAGTCAATGTTACAAGCATGGATACATAAATTGCTTCTATCATGCAATCTACCTTTCCATCAACGAATTCACGACGACCAAGCATTCTGTTATTTGGATATTTCTCTACTGACAAACTGTGACAGCAAAAAGTTCAGTTCAATCTATGTTCAACATAAAGAGTGAAATGAAAAGCAAAGAAGTATAATTCAAGCAATATATTTATGCAATCATACTATCAAGTCAACTATTGGAACTAACTCAAGCAAGCAAATTAATCCTTCTTTTCTTTGACTTGCTGATGCAATAATGCATAAGCAAGGGCACTAACACGTAGAGGAATAAAAGCATACACCGATTATTCCAGCAATTCTTATCTTAGAAAAATAGAAATAGGAAAGTATATACACTTTGGCTTGGTAACTCATCACTGATATGAATTTGATTTAATGATTCAGATCAAAGGTAGCCACTTGAGGCTATGGTGAAAAGTTACCACTGTTGCTCTCCTAGCATAAATGGCGTGACATATATGTGCATCAAAATAATCTAACTGGGGTATATCCTTATTTGTGCAGTCAAGATCATTGCTTTCATGCTAAAAACTTCCATATTCATCAAAGTCGCTTGTCCAAACCACAATTTCTTTGTTGCTACAATACATTTAATATACATATATGTGTGTGTGTGTGTGTGTGTGTGTGCACATCAAATTGTGGTATATCCATATTGTATAGTCAAGATCATTGCTTTCATGCTAAAAACTTCCATATCCATGTGAGCTGTCAAAACCCCAATTTCATTTGTTTCTACAACACAGTTAACATATATATGTGCATCAAATTCATCACAGTGTGGTATATCCATATTTATGCAGTCAAGATTGTATCAAACTCAACAGTCTAAAATCACAATTTATTTTGTTTCTACAGCAGAAACTTCAGTTTTGAGAGACGCAGCGCATAAAGACAAACTTAACCACTAGCAACCAGTAGTAACTCAGATCTTTTTGTCAAGTCTGTGCAAAATCAGTTGCAAAATTCCATATTTCACACATCAAATACTTGACCTCATACAAAATTCAAACCTGCAATTAGACCTAATAACAGGGAAAAAAATCGTTAACAGATTCAACACAACACATCAAAATACCTCTCCACAATTAAACTTCGAATCCAAAACATCGAAATACGAAAATGACTTAATGAATGTTGAATAAATAAATCACCAGATCACTTTTCTAGTAAAATCGAGAACACAAAAGGTCAAAAAATAACCGGAAAATATCCCAGCAGCTGTCAAGTCCTGGAATCGGATCCGGAAATCCATCCTTAGCAAAAACACTCCGATAAACTGGTCCCATCGATGGCCTAGCTACCTTTGCTGGTTCCACTTCAACTATAAAATTCTTCCCCGGCATTTTCGATTTTTGTTTCCCTCTTTACAATAAATATGTATATATATGAATCTGTGTGTGTTTAAACTTGAACGAGGACGAGATTTGTTTGTAAGGACAATCAGTCAGAAGAAATTGGTAGAGGGAAGAAAACAAGAGCCCAGTAGTCTGCACGGAGAGGAAATCGCCAGCGCAGGCAGTATTTGACTTGAAGAGGAAAGTACTAATGTACGGGAAACTTTTGCTCGAGGTCACTTAACTTAAATATTTGTTTCGTGTTAGTCTTCAAACTTTAATTAATTTCAAAAAAGCCAGTTAACTTACAACTTTTGTTTCAATTTGATTATTGAATAACGACTCTCTTATGAAAGAAAGTGACAAACAGACTTACCTTTGCTAACTATTACATTTCATATAGACTGAAAGCTAGTCATAATAACAGACTATCTCGCGCTTCAAAATGAATGCATGATATTAATTGAATTTTTCTTCTTTTTGTGTAGTTGAAAATTAGATTTTTAATAAAAAATGATGAAATGTGCAGTTAAAAAATTGATAGTAATTCTCGTAAAATGTGCTATTAAAATTAATTATTAACTTTCACTTAGTGATTTAGCAAATTTTAATCTATACAAAATGGGAACAAATATTTTTTTTTGCCTAATGTGGAAGTTCTTTTCCAATTTATGTTATGGATAAACTGAAAATGAGTTTGGAATTTAAATAAAAAAAAGTCAAGGATCAAATAATCGAATTGGTGCCAATCTTTGAGTTGAAGTCTGGGTCTGATTTCTTGCTCTTATAACTAAAATGGTCAGGTCGATTCTTACGTCTTATAACATTGCTTAAATGGTGAAATAATGTAAACTCAATCCATGTTAGGTGTTCCTTCAGACATGTCACGAAGACTTGTGAAATGGTCACATTGAAACAAAATTATAAGTTATCTCCTTGCTTTAGAATAAAATGAAGTTTAGTAACTAACACGGAATGCACCTATAAACCGGGTAACCTCCTATAAAAATTTCTCGTGTAAATAAACACAACGTATGGAGAGGGGTCTCTGTTGGGACCCCACCCATGAGGGTGGAATTGAATATTTTGTGGACAGAAGTATTAGTGTGGGACCCACAGCCAGTTCGGGGTAGAGTTGGAATTTTCCTAAATGTGGATATTTTTGAATTTTTTTTTTTTACCACTAATTTATTGGAAATTGAAGAATTGTCTATAAATTCTAGATTATCTAATAAATATAGACGGTGAATGACATTTGAATACTTCTTTGTTGCAAATATTCAATAATTTGGTCAAAGTCAAATCGTATTGACTAAGGTAGGGTTTGATTGGTATCGCGGGTTTGGTATCGTCTGTGACCAAATTATCAGTCTTCTATACTTTTATTTTTAATATTTTTTAATGAATATGTAAAGTTTGGAGCAATTTAATTCACATTCACATTCAAGAAAATTTTAGGTTGTGCCTATATGTGATTGTGCATATCGATTGTTTTTCGAGGAGGGAGGTACCAATTTTTGAACTTTTGACCTCAGTTATAAAACAACAATTCTTAAATCAATTGAGATAAGATGAATTAATTGTGCATATCGAATGTTAACTAATATTTTATTTTTTATTGTTAATTTAAAATGATTAAATTTTTGAATTTATGTTTGTTTATTTTCTATTTCAGAATACTATCACTAAATAGATAAATTTTAACGTATGGAAAATATGGTTTACTTCTACAGTAAAATACAATTTTGGTAGCATGGAAAATATTACCCGTTTTCTCCCATTTTCAATCTAATTGTAGTTTTAGTTGAAGCACTCAAACAAAAATGGATTTGTATAATTTATTTTTATGTTGTATTGTTAAGAAGGTTCTATTGATTTTGACAAAAAAAAAAAGAAGGTTCTATTATAAAAAATATATATTTTTATATGATTATTTTGAATTATTTATTAGAAAAAACATACAATGTCAATTAAATGCATCCGTTTCAAGTCGTTGCTTTTGAAGGTCAAGTGACTATCGGTAAGCTACACAACCAAATTGAAAAGCTACGGTAAAACCTCTGTAAAATAATATTATTTAATTAAACTCTAGTTTAATGACCGTTATTTTGAAAAATTTTAAAATTTAAATAGTAATTTTTTAAAAAATGTGTTATTAAAAAGTAGAGTTAATTTAATCGATGATCACTAAATTTTGCTATAGATTACAATTTGCTTATCGAAATTTAAAAAGTTTTTCTTTATTTACTAAACTTTGTCATAGGTTGACTTTTTTTTTTTGGTAAAATATCCTAGCTTGAAAATCCAAGCCGTAGGATATAGTTTTATTAAAACAAAAACTGCATATGTCATAGGTTAACACTTGTTCATCAAAATTTAAAAAGTTATACTTTACGTGCAAAATATTTTAATCACTGTTTTACAACTATTATTTGGAAACACTTTTTTCTACATACGTGTTTTCAACTACATATTCATACAATACAATACTTTACACGTAAATTCAAAACATTTCTCTACCTTTTAAATACACATTCTTCTAAAAATCACTATTTAAAATATTATTTTCCACAAATAATAATTGTCAAACAAGGATTTATTGCGTAAATGTGCGATTAAAAATAAATATGAAAATTAAAGAGTTTTATTTTAAAGGGAGACAAACAATGGCTGAAAAAATTTATTACATTAAAGGGATATTAATTTCCCTATAATATTAAAAGAGAGAAGTTGATTGCTACTGTTTATAAGACATCACCATTTGCACTATGATGATTTCATTTTTTTCCCCACTTCGGGGGCTAAAATGACGCCGTTTTTCCTTTGATTTTTTTTTTTTAAAAAAAGGTCAAAACTACGCCGTTTAATTTCTACACGCTTTCTCATGCTGCCTTAGTTTCCACTTCTACACGCTTCCTCATTTTTCCCTCAATTTCCACTCTGTCTCTTACTCATTCTCTCTGCCTTTTCGTTCGAAAC
>CAIGRM010002724.1:0-22578 GCA_903798335.1 Fraxinus albicans | reverse complement strand
TTTTGAGAGCTCACCACCAACCCCTAGCGATTTTGAGCTAGCCAATTTTTAGGCTTTTTTGCTCACTGCTGTGTGTCGAGCTGCCTTGGATCATCGTGGTCGAGGTCAGGTGATTTTGAGTCTTAACCATTTCAAGTTTTCAGAACTCACCACCAGTTTCTAGTGATTTGAGCTGGCCAATTTTTAGGCTTTATTGCTCACCGCTATGTGTCGAACTGCCTTGGATCATTGAGATCGAGGTCAGGTGATTTTGAGCCTTAACCATTTCAAATTTTGAGAGCTCACCACCAGCTCCTAGCGATTTTAGCTAGCCAATTTTGAGGCTTTTTTGCTCACCGTTCGTAGTCTTCACTTCAATTAATTATAAACCAATATCTCATGACGAAATTTAACTTGCCAAGATTTGAGAGCTCAGTAGGCGCACTGGACGTCCCAGCTAGTCTAGCCCTTCCGTATCGCCCTCATCATCTGCCGCCATTTAGGCTTTTTATTAATCAAATTTCAATTAGGTGTGCCTACTCATCACGAAAAATCCTAGTTACAATATTTACAAGCGGCCATTACATCAAAGGAGAAATAAAAATTCGTCTAGCAACTATATTTACATGTAAGCATTATGCTGCCCAAACTTTCCACTTGTTGGTCTACTGATAATACTTATTGAGATGCTCAGTGTTCCACGACTTGCCAGTGGTTTTCCTCTAGCCCCAAATTCGCCCCCTCGCTAAATTCACGTCCTCCTACCACCAAAAGTTTTTTGTAGTATTGAGGGGCTCAATTCGCTCCTTTGGAGGCTCAATATCCAACTTCATCACTGATGATGATCCTTTCATCCGTATACTGTCAACATCTTCTTTGAAGCCCATTGATCACTCCTCACACCCCCCACACCATGACTAGTTGGAAATTTCATCACTTGGTGGTAAGTGGAGGGAATAGCCCCAGCAGCATTCAGCAAGGGTCGACCTTAAATTGCATTATACGCCATTGGGGTCTTAACAACCAAAAAGTTGGTTAGGATCACCACACTTGTAGGGTAGGTTCCCAATGTCACTGGTAGCTCCACGACTCCTTTCAATATCACAGTAGCCCCGCCAAATAAAGGAAGGGGGGTGGATACTACTTTCAACTTTTCCAAAGAAATTTTTCATCCTTCAAACACTTCCCAAGTGAGAACATTCGTTGCGCTACCACCATCAACCAATACCCTTTTTGACATTGAGCCTGCTATGTCGCCAACTATTACTAAGGCATCATCATGGGGGTTGCCACACCTATTAAATCTTCTTCACTAAAAGTGATGCTTTGATCGAATCTAGCCTTCTTCTGGATGGAACAGATTGCAGCTGTACGTGCATAACTCTTTCTAGCGGAGTTCGAGTCTCCTCCTACTGCGATTCTTCTAACAATCACGTTTATAACACCAGCCCTAGGTGGTGGTCAATCCTCGACCTTCTGCTTGCCTCGATCACTCCTCGCATACTTAGTCAAAAAACCCCGTTTCAAGAGACGTTCAATCTCTTCCTTCAATTTGATACATCCTTCTGTTTCATGTCCATGGTCTTTAGAAAATGGCAATACTTGCTCGCATCCCTCTTGCTGGCTGACATTGACATTGGCCTCGGCCATTCGAGCTCTTTCATGTCTCAAATCTCTATCAATATCTTATCCCGCTGAGTATTTAAAGAGGTGAAGGCTTTGACCTCATCTTATTTTTGCCTAATCGATCGATCCTAAGTGTACCCCCTATTTGCGTACTCATTCCTCAATTTATATTTATCAATGGGTTTTCGTACATCACCCGACTTTAGCTTGTGGCTTTCTATCTTTCATCCCTCTATAAGATTTTTTGTGACCTTCTCTCTACTTCTTCTGCGTCAACGTATTTGTCACCCTTTTTCAACAGGTTATGCATCGACTCTGGAGGATTTTTGGAGAGTGACATATTGAGGGCCCGATTTCGTGTCCCATTCATTAATGCTGTTACCACTGCAGACATTTGAAGGTCTCTTATACCAAGCATCACCTAGCTTAACTTAGCCAAATACTCCTACAAGGATTCATCTTTCTCTTGTACAGGCATCAACCTAATGGCCGTCTTACGCTTCCTTTTACTACTCATGAAGTATGCTACGAAGCTCCTAGAAAGCTCATCAAAAGTTTGTATAGACCAGGGTGCCAATGTGGCCACCCAGTCTCTATCTTCCCTCTTGAATGTCAGGGGAAATGATACGCACATCACTATGTCTGGGGCTGCATAGAGTCTCATTAAATCGACGAAAGTCCGTAAGTGGTCCAGCGGGTCCGTGACTCCGTCATATGCTTCTATCATCGGCTGTTTAAACCCTTTCGACAAAGGAACGGTCATAATTTCGGGAGCAAAATGATCTTCCTCCAGAACCATTTGCATACGTCTGTCCTTCCTCTTAGTCATTGCATCGTCTATCTTCTAGGTCATCATCTCCTCTATCTTCTTTTCCAAGTCTGTCACGGGTTGGGAAATTTTTGGAAACACAAACCTTGAAGCCCCTATATCTCCTGTTGTTGGTTGAGTAACATGCGGGGTAACTGTTTGTGCCACCAGGGGTGGTTGCTCGCATATGGCCTCCGACGAACTCTACTGTGGGGCTGCGATTTTCTGTGTTTGATTCTGTAAGAGGATCGTCATAGCTGCCAACCGTGTCTCTAAAGCATTGAATTGGCTCTGCGTAACGTACTACGGTGGTGGTTGCGGGTCGTGACCCCTTGCGATAGACTTCGACTCCGTCCCTATCTTATTTTCGACCATGCGTGTTTCACTCTTATTCCGTTTCCTTGGCATAGCTTTTTTGTTCAATGGTTTCCCATGGACGACGCAAATGAAATGGTTGCGCGCACACCTTTTCGGGTGCGGTGTTTCGACTGTTCTAGTTGGTGGTTACTACTTGCAAAATAAGGTCGGGGCTTTCTCCTACGTTGTACCTCCATCGTGAGAATCAGTAACAAGTTTTGAGAAGTATAATTGTAATGCAAAATAGTTCGGGTTCCATGAGTCCATACCTTTTTCACCTTGGAGGTATTTATAGGCACATGTTGCTATGTACTTGTTCAGCAGTTAATGGTGTCGCGTGTTCCACGTAGTCCTTTCCACTTTCCCTACGTTCTAGCATGGTAACCCCAACTCGTCAAGTGGTTGGTTGTGTCCACATTCGCTGTTAGGTGGTTTTCGTCCTACTCATTTTCATTTGTATGCTTTAGTATTGGTCTCATGGGGGTAGACGACCTCATGGTGGTAGACAGCCTTATGGGGGGTGGTAGACGACCTCATGGAGGTAGACGGCCTCATGGGGGTGGTAGACGGCCTCATGGGGATAAAAGACCTCATGGGAGTAGAAGACCTCATAGGGGGTGGTAGACGACCTCGTGGGGGTATACGGTCTCATGGTGGTAGACGACCTCATGGGGGGTGTAGACGACCTCATGGGAGTAAACGGCCTCATGGGGGTAGACGGCCTCATGGTTGTAGAAGATCTATGTGAACGTAGAGTGCCTCATGGGGGTCGATGACCTATCATGTGTGCTCTACGTGGAGTGTATATCAGGTGACTTAACCATTTTGAATAATTATTAATGATATCCTGTATCATGAGCAACTGGAAATTGTTGATTTAGAGGTTACTGAATTTCTTCTTCAACTTCACTATAAAAAATGACTGGAGTAGGTTGCTTCCGATTCCAATTCCAAGTGCTCTCCTCATAAAAAAAAAAAAATGATATCTCTACTAGTCACAATCTTTTACGTTAGTGGATTAAACAATTTATATGCTTTGGACGTTTCACTTACATTGAAAAGACACTTTTCACTCATATCGTCAATCTTTTTCTTTTTTCTTTTCATCTGGGACATGTGCATATGCAATGTAACTGAAAATCTAAAGTGATCTATAGTTGGTCTTCATCGACTCCCAACCTTTTCTTGTGTCATGTTTTGAACTGCAAAAGTAGGACTCCTATTCAGGATATGGATGTTCCAATTCACTACTTTCGACCAAGAATTCTTTGGAACTCTCCCTCTTGTCAACAAGCTCCTCACCATGTTAAGGACGGTTCTATTTTTCCTCTCAGGTACACCATCTTGTTGTCGCGTATAAGCGGCTGTGAGTTTTCTCGAATGCTATGAGTATTAAAAAAACTTTCAAACTCTTTTGAGCATTATTTTTCACCATGATCAGTACGAAGAGTTTTAATTATTTCTCCTGCTTCATTTTCAACAAGCGCCTAGAAGCTTTTAAATGAACTAAAAGCTTCTGATATTTACTGCAAAGGAACCCAAGTTTTTCTACTATAATCATCAATGAAGGTAATTAGGTATCTGTTAACCCATTAGAAGATGATTTGATCGGCTCACAAATGTTTGAATGAACTAGCTCCAAGACATATTTTGTTTTCCAAGTTTTTCTTTTAGGAAATTGAGAATGATGTTTTTTTTGCCAACAACGCATTTTCCCAAACTTGAGAAGAGTGTCAATTTCTGGAAGCACTATTACCATATTTTTTTGTTGGAAGTTCTTTAATCGACCAAAATTTTAGTGATCATAGGAAAATGCCAAAGCCAGGAAAAGTCTTTCACTTCAGCCGCCAAGGAAGGTTGAGCACTTCCGATATTCAATGGAAACAACGTGTTTGAACTCATTTGAATAATAGCAATACCTCCCCTAGAAGGACCATATATCTCACACGTACCCTTCCTGATAGTAATTACATAAACATTTTTCTTGCAATTATCTAGCACTTAACAATTTACTTTTCAAGTCAAGAATATAAAAAACATTGGAAATTATTTCTGCAAAACCATTCTTGGTTCTTATATTAATATCATCCTTTCCCATTACATTCACAATAGAACAAGCAACAAAACTTACTATAGAACGAAAGCCTTCATTTAATTAAGAAAGAATACTTCCACACGTGATTGCTATAGCATGTATCCACATCCCATACATCTTATTGAGGTTCCTCATTGACTTGAATAGCCATCAACAAAGTTTCCACTTCCTTCTTTTCTGCAAAATTTGATTTCTCTCATTTTTCTTTGTTGTTAGGCATCTTGGTATAACATTCAGAATGATAACGGCCAAAATTGTGGCACCTGTAGCACTCTACCGTGGATTTCTCAAAGTGTTGACCACGTCCTCTACCTTTGCCTTGAAATTGATCATCATTAACTTTAAAATTTTGAGACTGTCTGCTACCATCTCTATTAGCTTGAAATCCTCTTCCTCTACTACTACCTCTTCCACTTCCTCTAAAATTCGAGAATTGAGTGAAAGTGGGATCCTTTAGAGCTTGCTCATATGTTGTTGAACTTCTGTTTGTCTTTTGCTCATGGACCGATAAGGAGCTTTGGAGCTCATCAAGGTACATTGCATCTATGTTTTTGGATTCTTCAATTGAATTGACAACATAGTTGAACTTTGGTGCTAAGGAACATAATATGTTTTCAACGATGGCAACATCTTCCATCTTCTCACTATGGAATTTTACTTTGTTGGCTATCCCCATTGTCCTTGCACAATAATTGGTAGCAAATTCACCCTCCTTCATTTATAGAGTCTCAAAATCCCTCCTTAAAGCTTGAAGTTGTTTACACTACACTCAGCCTTGATAATTTTTCTTCATTAAATCCTAAATATTCTTGAAAGTTTCTTTGTTGAGAATAGTTTCCAGGATAGATCGATCAATGGCCTGGAACAAGTAATTTTTGCCTTCAAGTCTTTCAAATTTAGTCCTTCCAACTTTTTTTTGTGTGCTTCTATTAGTGCCACTCTAATATTAGTTGCTTCTACACCAGATTCAATAAATGCCTGTACTTCTTAGACCTCGAGAAGTTCTCTATTACCATGCTCCAATGCTCATAGTGATCATCAAAACGGGGAATAGCTGGCTACACAAAATTTTCAAATGCCATATATAATTGCTAATGCAATACAAGTTTCTGAGAATCAATCAAAAATTTGGTTGCAAATTAGATGCACAACATGTTCTTAGAAGAATTATATATCTGACAAGAAGGGAAAAATTGTAAATAGATTTGCTATTGTTGCAGCAATAATGAGCAAACAAATGCAAGATAGATTTTTTTGCACTACAGATTCTTGTAAAGGACGAACAGATTTTAGACTAAAAGTGACTCTGATACCACTGTATGGAGGTAAGAAAAACAATGTGTTATTTCTTTGGAAATAATAATAACGTGCTGCTGCACAAAAGAAAGTGAAAAACAGGAGAAAAATTGAGAAGATTTGGTGCCTTTTCATTCAACCGAAGGGGGCTTTATATAGCCATTTGAACAACATAATTAAACATTAAATCTGGAGGAAATATTTTATCCTAATCAGTGGCGGATCCAGGATTTTGAATGAACACGGGCGATTGTTGACTGTCGGGTGCAATAAAATATTAAAAATTAAATATAACAAATATTTTGCTAAAACTAAACATATATAATTCTGTTATATATATCAGCAAGATTCACCAAATGACATAGTGGCGAAGCTTTGTATAAATCAAAAGAAGATCACATGTTCATATCTTTTCAATTGCATTAAAATCGCTAGGACTGAACATATATTATTTTATAACATTTAGTGTCAACATTCAACGAATGCCATGATGGCCAAGTTCTCAATAATCTCAAGGAGGGCTCACATGTTTGTTTTGGTAAAAATTGTTAAGCTAGAAAAATTGCACAATAAATTGGTTTGGAAGAAATTCGATCACAGGACTTCCTATTTGGACATGGAGGCTCTAACCAACTGAGTTATAAGATATGTTTGAAAACAAAATGAATTATCAGATATATAATCTAAAGGGATAATTGCAGAAACGGTACCAAACATTTCATTTAGTTGCAGACTTTGCCCAAATCTTTAATTTGTATCACTCATGGTATCAAACCTTTTATTTGTACCACCTACGGTACCAAACCTTTTCAACACGTCGTAACTGAAATCCAAATGGATGGTTTCTGATAGTTTGACAGTTAGTTGATCAAATAATTAACTTTGATAATAATTTTTACTAATTTTAAAATGTTAAAATGGTAACTTTACATTTTATAATAAAATAACTAAAATCAAATAATTAAAATTAAAAATCAAAAAATCAACTTCACCTTCTCCATCCACCCCTCATATACCCACCCCCCACTCCAACCCCAACCTCAACCCCAAAATATCACCACCACTACTACAAGTTAGATTATTCATAACTTCTCTTTCTGAAAATGGATGCTGCAAAGAAATATCTCAAGATAATTTACTACAAGCATGGCAATCAACGCTGAAAACCCATAAAATTTTTTGACTTTCAAGATCCATTCCACTGCATCTGTGCGTGCCTACTAGAAAGAGGAGCATGTTCCATCGACACATGCGTCGTTTTCTTTGTAGAAAAGAGAGTTCAGATCTTCATATTTCCAAAACAAATTTTGTTATGTTAACAAATTAGGAAAATGGGACATATTTCCACCATTAAAGTTGAATTTTTCACTCACTTCTTCAAATTCTCTCCATTTTTCTTCTTCACAGTAAAGGGAGTCAAGCAGGAGGGTTGGGCATTTTCTTCTTGAGTCTTCATCTTTATGGATTTTGTTCATTGCTCATAATACAGTACAGAAAAGTAAAACCAACACCACCAAGCCCATGGTCGCCATTTGTGTAGAAAACTACCTTTAATTTGTAAAATTAATTTCAGAAAGTAGACTTCGTTAGCTTAGTGTGGTGAGTAGATGTGTAGTTATTGATTACTGTGGAGAAGATGGTAGTGGTGGCAGTGGAGGAGATGGCAGTGGTGGTGGTGGTGATGGTTTTGAGGTGGGGGTGGATGGAGAATGGGAAGTTGATTTTTTGGTTTTTAATTTTAATTATTTTATATTAGTTATTTTATTTTAAAAAATGTAAAATTGTCATTTTAACATTTTAAAATTAGTCAAAATTATTGACAAAGTCAATTATTTGGTCAGCTAACTGTCAAACTAACAGAAACCATCCATTTGGACTTTAGCTGCAACATTTTGAAAATGATTGGTATCGTGTGTGGCACAAATGAAAGGTTTAGTATTGTGGGTGGCACAAATTAAAGATTTGGGCAAAGTCAGCAATTAAATGAAATGTTTGGTACCACTGCTACAGTTATTGCTAATCTAAAACTGTTATCTATTCTCAACATAAAAAAATTATTCAACAGATCTAGCACGCACGACCGCTAGTGCTCTCCGGATGCTGGATCCACCACTGTCCCTAAACAATGATTTATTTAGCTACCGTTAAAGACTTATTCAACCACTGTTTAAGTAAAAGAAAATTCTGAGCTAATTGATATAACCAAGCATGACAGATACCCTGCTGAACAGCTATGCGAGGAAGATTTCTACTCAATGGTACCTATCCCCAAGTTAATGAGGTAAGATCAGATAAAGTCCATGTAAATCAAAGTGCTGGGGGTTCGTTTTGTAACAATAAACACTTCTTCTGCATTTATTTATGAACATTTTCAACATCATGGTATTTCTGCATAACTCTTTGATTATCAATTCGATGTTCATTTTTGAATATGTCACATCCAAGATATTCAATTTATACTTTGGCTATTTGATACGAAAGTGGAAATGAATTTCGAATTCCAAAGTACAACCACTTTAAACTCGTTTTTTTGTCAATTTCATGGAAAATGAATTCCTATGGGGTATTTGAATTTTTATTTTCCAACTTACATGAAATTGGAAAGCCTTTTCACATTTACTAATCAAACGGACCTTTAGGGTTTTCAATGGAAAATAAGGGTCCGTTTGATTGTAATGGTGGAAAATGGGTGGAAAGAAAATGAATTTCAGGGAAAATAATTGCTTGGAAAATGAATTCTAGGAAATTGTTAATTAAGAGTGTTTGATTGGTATAATTTTCCACCCGAAAAATTTTTAAATTTTGTATTTGTTTGGCCTTCATTTGCATCAAAATTGTCCATTAAAGTGAAAAATTTTTCCACACTTGGTTATAAAATTTGTTTCCATTGCCAAAAAGTAAAACAAAAAATTGTTTCCTAAAAAATCATTTTTTTATCAAAGTTTAGTGTTCGTTTGGCCTTCGTTTGCATCAAAATTGTCCATGAAAGTGAAATTTTTTTTACACTTAGTTATGAAATTTGTTTCCATTACAAATAATAATAATATTATCAATTCGATGTTCATTTTTGAAAATGTCACATCCAAGATATTCAATTTATACTTTGGCTATTTGATACGAAAGTGGAAATGGATTTCGAATTCCAAAGTACAACCACTTTAAACTTGTTTTTTTGTCAATTTCATGGAAAATGAATTCCTATGGGGTATTTGAATTTTTATTTTCCAACGTACATGAAATTGGAAAGCCTTTTCACATTTGCTAATCAAACGGACCTTTAGGGTTTTCAATGGAAAATAAGGGTCCGTTTGATTGTAATGGTGGAAAATGGGTGGAAAGAAAATGAATTTTAGGGAAAATAATTGCTTGGAAAATGAATTCTAGAAAATTGTTAATTAAGAGTGTTTGATTGGTATAATTTTCCACCCGAAAAATTTTTAAATTTTGTATTCGTTTGACCTTCATTTGCATCAAAATTGTCCATTAAAGTGAAAATTTTTTCCACACTTGGTTATAAAATTTGTTTCCATTACTAAAAAGTAAAACAAAAAATTGTTTCCTAAAAAATCATTTTTTTTTTTATCAAAATTTAGTATTCGTTTGACTTTGTTTTACATGGAAATTATCCATCAAAGTAAATTTTTTTTTTTTTACCATTGGTTATGGCGTTTTTTTGAAAGTGAAATTTTTTTTACACTTAGTTATGAAATTTGTTTCCATTACAAAAAAAAAAATAATAATAATAATAAAATTAAAAAAAAAATACATCAGCACATGGAATTCATTTTCCCACCTCATCAAAATCTAGGAATTCAGGCACGTGACTGCCTTGCCAAGAAAATGTTTGGCCTAGAAAATCTTGCCCATCAAACAACACATTTTGTGGGAAAAGAAAAAGCTTTTCCAATTTCCAAGGAAAGTTAAGGCTATCAAACATAGTCTAAGAATTTTCTATGTGACAACAAAAAATAAAAGGTGATAAAAAAAATTTCTAAATCTATTGACGAAGATTATGCTGACTGCTGAACAAAAATCTGAAGCAGATGAACTTGCTTATCCTTTCATTATTTTTCATCTGATCAAGTTTTGAATGAAGTAGGAAAATTACATTATACTAAACTTTTGTAGAAAAAGTTAGAAGAACTTTACTCGATTAAACCCCTACCATACAAACTGTTTCTTTTAGAGAAGTTTTTTTTTTTTTTAAATTCAATTCCTTTAAAGAATTAGATGATACTTTGAACGCTTTTAAGAAATTAATTCAAGACATCATAAATATTGAGAAAAAAATATATGAGAATTATAAAACTGTCATTTTCTTCAATTCTATTCCTGAGGCCTACAGAGACGTAAAAATGATATTAATTATGGCAGTGACACTCTTAGTCTTGAAATTGTCATTAATTCTTTAAGAAGTAAAAAAAATGGAATTAAAATTAGAGAAAATTGAGAGTAGTAATTCTGAAAGTTTGTCTGTTGGGGGTAGATCACAAAATAGACAAAATGAAAATTAGGGAAATTATAATAATTAGGGAAATAATCATGAAAAAAAAAACAGAGTTCTAGTTCAAAGTCTAACGCAAGAAACAAAAAATGCTATGCATGTGAAAAAACATGTTTTATTTATAAAAGACTGTTATAAAAGAAAAATGAACAAAAAGACGAAATGGTTGAAGAAGGAAAGTAGTAGAATCGCTAGTGATAGAGGATGGCATTAATAATTATCCGTGATTGTTAATGAGGTGAGAACTACTTAATATGCACTTCACTTAGAGCACCACATGATAGGTCGTCTACCCCTAAGGCTGTCTACCACTATGAGGCCATCTACATTCACATAGGATGTCTATCATTATGAGTCAGTCGACCACCATGAGGCCCTCTACGATCAAATAGGCCTTCTACCACCATGAGGCTGTCGACCCTCATGAGGTTGCTTACCACCATGAGCCCCTCTACCACTATGAGGTCGTCGACCACCATGAGACAGTCTACCACCATGAGGCCCTCTATGTTCACATCGACAGTCTACCACTATGAGGCCATCGATCACCATGAGGCAGTCTACCACTATGATGAGACCCTCTATGTTCACATAAGTCGTCTACCACCATGAGGCCCTCTACGTTCACATATGTCGTCTAACACTATAAGGCCGTTGACCCCTATTAGGCTGACTACCACCATAAGGTCCTCTACATTCACATAGACCGTCACTACCATGAGGTGTCGACCACCACGAGGCCATCGACCCCTATGAGGCCTCCTGCCACCATGAAACCCTCTACGTTTACAAAGGCTTCTACCACTATGAGGCCAACGCTACACTTAACCATACAAATGACAATGAGCTGGACGGGAACCGCTCAGCGAAAAACGTGGGCATAACCAATCACTTGAGGAGTGGAGGTCATCCCATTAGAACATGGGGAAGTGGGAAGATTTGAAGATTTACGTGGGACACGTGGCACCATTAACTGTTGAACGAGTGTGTTGCATTAGGTGCCTATAAATATTCCTAGGGTGAGAAAAGTATTGCTGTCTTGAAACCCGAACTACTTGAATTCCAATTATACTCTCTTCCTACTTTCCTAAACCAACTACTGATTCTCACGTCAGAGGTACAACAGGGGAGAAAGCCCCGACCTCATTTTGTAGGTAGCATTCACTGATCAGAGTAGCCGGAACACCCTACACGTCAAGGAGAACGCAAAGGTCTATCTCGCTACAATTTCATTGGCGACGTCCGTGGGAATTCACTGAACAAAAAAGCTATTTCAAGGAGACAGACTAGGAGTGAAACGCGTGTGGTTGGAAATGCGGCAAATATGGAGTCGAAATCTGTTGCAAGGGGTCACGATCCGCCACCGCAGTACGTAACGCATAGCCAATTCAGTGCTTTGGAAACTCAATTAGCAACCATGATGGCCCTCTTGCAGAGTTAAACACAGAAAGCCACAGCCCTACCACAGAACCTGCTGGAGGCCGTACCCGAGCAGCTGCCCCAAGTGGCGCAAACAGTTATACCGAATGTTACTCAACCAACAGTGAATAACTTAAGGGCTGTAGGGGTTGCATTTAGATTTCCCGACCCATGATGGACTTGGTAAGGAAGATGGATGAGATGATGACCCAGAAAATAGATGATGCATTAACCAAGGCAAATGGTTTTGGAAGAAGATCCTTTTGTACCTGAAATCATGGCAGTTCCTTTATCGAAAGGCTTTAAAAAGTCGATGATAGAAGCATACGATGGAGTCACATATCTGCTTGACCACTTGCAGACCTTTGTTGATTTAATGAGGCTCTATGCAGTCCCAGACGTAGTGATGTGCCGATCTTTCCCCTGACACTCAAGAGAGAGGCTAGAGATTGGGTGGCCACCTTGGCACCCGGGTCTATAAAGACTTTTGAATAGCTTTCCAGAAGTTTTGTAGCATACTTCATGAGTAGCAAATGGAAGCGAAGGACGACCATTGGATTGATGTAGGTTGTGCAAGAGAAAGACGAATCTTTGCAGGAGTACTCGGCTAGGTTCAGCCGAACAACACTTGGTATAAATGACCTTCAAATGTTTGCAGTGGTAACATCGTTAATGAATGGGACGCGGAACCGAGCCTTTAAGATTCACTCTCCAAAACTCCCTTTAGAATCGATGCATGACCGTTAAAAAGGGTGATAAGTACGTTGGTACAGAGGAAGCAGAGAAGGCCACTAAAAATCTCAGAGAAGGATAGGAGGTAAAAAGTCACAAGCGAAAGATATGTGATGAGCGAAAACCAGTTGATAAAGAAAAGCTGAGGAATGAGAGCATAAATAGGGGGTACACTTAGGATCGATTGGTTAGGCAGAGGCGAGAGGAGGTCAAAGCCTTCACCCCTTTAAATACTCCACGAGCCAAGATATTAATGGAAATTCAGGACATGAAAGAGCTCGACTGGCCGAGACTGATGGCGGTATCTGCCTATAAGAGTGACAGAGCAAGTACTGCCATATCCATAAAGACCATGGGCACGACACGAAAAAACGCATTCATTGAAGGAGGAGCTCGAACGCCTCTTGAAGCAGGGTTTTTTGACTAAGTATGCGAGGAATGATCAAGATAGGCAGAAGGTTGATGACCGACCACCGTCCAGAGCCGGTGTTATTATTGGAAGGATTACAGCGGGGAGGGCCTCGAACTCGGATAGAAAGAGCTATGCACGCACAGTCGGGGTCTGCTCCATTCAGAAAAAGGCCAGGTTCAATCAAAGCATCACTTTTTTGGTGAGGACGATTTAATAGGTGTGGTAACCCCTATGATGATGCCTTAATGATATTCGACGACATAGCGGACTACGATGTCAAGAGGGTGTTGGTTGATGGCGGTAGTGCAGTGAACGTTCTCACTTGGGATTGAAAATTTCGTTGGAAAAGGTGAAAGCAGTATCCACCCTTTCCAAGGATTTAGAGGGGCTACTGTAATACAGGAGAGAATTGTGGAACTGCCAGTGATATTAGGTACTTACCCTGCAAGCGTGGTGATCTTGATGAACGTTTTGGTTGTTAAGACCCGTATGGCGTATAATGCAATCTACGGTCGACCCCTGCTAAATGTTGTTAGGGCTATTCCCTCCACTTACCATAAAGTGATGAAATTCTTAACCATTCGTGGTGTGGGGTGTGTGAGGGGTGATCAACAATCTTCGAAGAAGTGTTATGTTGACAGTATATAGATGAAGGGATCTCCACCGGTTATGATGTTGGACCTTGAGCCTCCAAGGGGGCGAATTGAGCCCTTCGATATTACGAAAAAAAAATTGGTAACAGGAGAGTGTTAATTTAGTGGGGGACGAAGTTGGGAAGGACCGCTTGAAAAGTGAGCTTATTTCCTAAAGGACTTGAAAAGAAAACCACTGGTAGGCCCTGGAACACTGAGCATCTCAAAAAATATTATCAGTAGACCAATGTGCAGGGATTTTGAGTCGCATGATGCTTTTTTGTAAATGTAGTCTCTAGAAGGTTTTATTTTATTTTCTAATGTAATGATCTCTTGAAAATATAGTATCGATCATGTTCGTCTAGTATTCATGATGTAATGTCTGCTACATGCACTTTTTATTGAAATTTTTTAATGAGAAGCCTGGATAGCGACATATGATGAGGGAACTAACGAAGGGCCAGCCTAGCTGGGACGTCTCGGTGCGCCTACTAAGTCCCCAAATATTGACAAGTTAAATATTATTACGAGATCTTGATTTGTGATTGGTTGAAGCGAAGACTACAAATCTGCCCTACTGCCTCGAAGATCGCTCAACACATAGCGGTAAGCAACAAAGCCAAGAAATTGGTTAGCTCAAAATTGCTCTAAGGGCTGGTGATTATCACCGACCCTATACTCTACTGCATCGAAGATCGCTCGATACATAGCGATGAGCAACAAAGCTAAGATATTGGTTAGCTCAAAATCGCTCTAAGGACTGGTGATTATCACCTGGCCCTATACCATACTGCATCGAAGATCACTCAACACATAGCGATAGCAACAAAGCCAAGAAATTGGTTAGCTCAAAATTGCTCTAAAGGTTGGTGATTATCACCGGACCTTATATCCTACTGCCTCGAAGATCGTTCAACATACAGTGGTGAGCAATAAAGTCAAAAAATTGGTTAGCTCAAAATCGCTCTAAGGGCTGGTGGTGAGTTTTCAAAACCAAAAATGGTTAAATCTTGAAATCACCGGACCCTGCATTCAACAACCCAAGATCGTTTAACATACATCGGCGAGCAACAAAGATAAAAAATGATCAGTTAGCTCGAAATCACTCTAAAGTCTAAGAAAGAACCTGAAAAACCAAAACTTGGTTAATGTCCAAAATCATGCTCCGCATTCGACATAGCCCAAGGGGCTAGGCAGAAAGCAACAAAATCGATAGATTTGTAACAAACACGACTGAGTTCTACGGTCGAGGTAAGGTGCCTTCAAAGCTATGAATTGGTTGAGGCCCCAAAACGTTAGACATTGCATCCTACCATTCGATAAAGGATAACAACCAATAAAACCAATCAAAGATCGGCAAGTGAAATGCGAAAGGTAAAATTACAATTGGGCTTGGTGCTAACGCACGCGGGTCAATTGCGTGGCATTCGACTTATGCCTGTGTAACCAGCACCTACCCGCTGGCTGTCATGCCTGCTCGCTATTACGATCGAATAGAAAGAGTTATGTAAGGATGGGGAAATAAACTCTCACACATCGGCAAACAACATAAATACTACAAGATAGATGTAAAGGAAAAAGAATCTTTGGGCCTAGAAGCTATATAAACATATTGATTCACACACTCTTATTTTCTAAGTAAGTTTTCCAATATAGATGGGGAATTATAAAGATTATAGTACTTTGGAATCTCAGGAGCTACTAACTCACCCGTCGAATCCCGCTCGATTTCAAGATTTTGGTTCAAAAATTTGGTTGAGCAAATATTTTTTTTGGGAGTCTTGGTTGAAAAATGTGAGGTTCGGCCAAATGTGTCGAAATATCGAGTTCATGGAGAAGTCCATTAACGCGAAGAGGAGACTGATGGGGCTGGTCGACTGTAGACCAGCAACGTGGTAGATGGTTGACCAGCAGCCATGGTTGACTGTCGACCAGCAATGCTGGTCGGTTGGGAAACTTCGATCGGCCCATCTAAGGATGGGTCGGTCGATTGACTTGCCCTCCAATCGCACTTTCGCTGGATGAAGAGGTAATGATGGTTTTATACATAATAAATGAAAGAAAAAACTTTAACCAAAACGGAAGAAGTGAAGAGGCTATCCTTTGTCGATAAACATCAACAAGGGGTAGATGGGCTAATGATACAGGATGATATTAATAATTATCCGTGATTGATATGCACTCCACTTAGAGCACCATATGATAGGCCGTCTACCCCTAAGCCTATCTACCACTATGGGGCCCTCTACATTCACATATGTCGTCTACTATTATGAGTCAGTTGACCACTATGAGGCCATCTACGTTCACATAGGCCACCTACTACCATGAGGCCCTCTACGTTCACATATGTCATCTACCACCATGAGACCGTCGACCACCATGAGGATGTCGACCACCATGAGGCCATTGACTACCATGAAACAGTTTACCACCTGAGGCCCTCTACGTTCACATTGGCCGTCTACCACTATAAGGCCATCGACCACCATAAGGCCTTCTACGTTCACATGGGCTATCTACCACTATGAGGTCGTCGACCACCATGAGGCTGTCGACCACCATGAGGCCGTCTACCACTATGAGGCCGTCAACCACCATGAAGCAGTCTACCACCATCAGGTACTCTACGTTCACATAGGTCGCCAACCACTATGAGCTCATCTACCACCATAAGGCAGTCTACCACCATGAGACCCTCTACGTTCACACAGGCACCATGAGGCCACCGACCCCCATGAGGCCCTCTACATTCACATAGGCCGTCTACCACTATGAGACCGTTGACCCCTATGAGGCCGCCTACACCATGAGGCCTTCTACATTCACATAGACCGTCTACCACCACGAGGCCATAGACCCCCATGAGGCCCTCTACGTTTACATATGATGTCTGCCACTATGAGGCCAATGCTACACTTAACCATGCAAATGGCAATGAGATGGACGGGAACCGCTCAACGGTAAACGTGGGCATAACCAACCGTTTGAGGAGTGGGGGTCATCCTATCAGAACGTGGGGAAGTAGGAAGATTTATGTGGGACACGTGGCACCATTAACTGTTGAACGAGTGTGTTGCATCAGGTGCCTATAAATATCCCTAAGGTGAGAAAAGTATGGCTCTCTTGAAACCCGAACTACTTGAATTCCAATTATACTCTCTTCCTACTTTCCTAAACCAACTACTGATTTTCACGCCAGATATACAATAGGGGAAAAAGCCCCGACCTTATTTTGCAGGTAGCATTCACTGATTGGAGTAGTCAGAACACCCTACACGTCAAGGAGAACGCGGGGGTCTATCTTGCTACAATTTTAGCTAGAAACTGACATAATAGATGTCTACTATATTGTTACCGAGCCATTGTCTAATCTGAACACTATAATTAATTGTAGGTAACTGCGATCAAATTCAAGATTAATGGATCTTGAATTCTAGTTGTATATTCTATATAACCTCTAGAAAAAAATTGGTTGAATTTTAAGAAAATTAACAGGGTGAAGAGGTTATGGGAAATAATGTGGCACATAGGGTATAAAGAATTGACAATGTGAGATTGAAATTTGAAAATAGATATATCTACACTCTTGAAAGAGTTGGATATATTCCAGATTTAAGTAGAAACGTAATTTCAATTGGGAATTTAGATGACATAGGATTGCGAGGTAAGATTGAAAATGTCATGTTAAAGTTATTAAAGGGATCACTTGTCATTTTTAAAGGTACTACATTAAATGAAATTTATGTCGCTAAAGCTAATATAGTACTTAATCACACTGCTAAGGCCTTTAATGCTAAAATCAATGCTACTTAAAAGTGGCATAATTAGTTTACATACAGAAAAAAGGTCTTCAAATTCTTCACAATCATGAACTGTTTGAAAAAAAGATTATATTTCAGAAGTTTCCTTTTGTGAATTTTTCACTTCAGGCAAACAACATAGGTTGCATTTTAGTACTAGGAAACACAAGTCCATTTCAATTTAAAAATATATACATTCTAATCGTTGGGTGTCTTCATCTGCTGTCACTCAATGAGGAAATAAATATTTTCTTGATTGATTGATGATTTTTTAAGAAGAGCCTGGTTGTTGTTTTTTGTCTTATATACATACATGTGTGTATTATTGAAACATAAATCAGACACTTTGAAAGTTTAAGACTTGAAAATTTTTAATAGAAAATCAAATTGGTAAAAAGATTAAATTTTAAGAACTAACAATGGCTTAGAGTTTTGCAATTCTAATTTTGATCAATTTTTCAAACGAATGGTATTCTAAGACAGAAAAACAGAATGGAGTTGCCGATAGAATGAATAGAACACTTTTGGATGAAGTTAAGTGTATGATGGTTAATTTTGGGACTCCTAAGATTTTATAGAGAGAAGATATTATTAAAGCATTTTATATTGTGAACAGAACTCCTTCTAGTGCACTAGAAGGTAAAACACCTGAAGATATGCAGTTTGGTAAGCCACCATTTACTCTCATTTGAGAAATTTTGATTGTGCTACCTATTCACATCAAAATGTAGGAAAGCTAGAACAAAGGGCTCAAAAATGTGTGTTTTTGAGGTATCATGAAGGGGTGAAAATGTATAGGTTGTGGGCTAGGAGTACTAGAGGTTTTAAGATCAAAACAAGTGGGGATGTGACTTTTAATGATTCAGACATGCCATGTTTGAGTGATAAAACATTAAGAGTGTTTCTAAAATAGGAGAAATTGACGAGGCCAAGCTGTAGGTGGAACTTGATTTCACACCTCACTTTGTTGATAAAGTTCAGATGAAAAGTGGATCTGAAAATACTACTCATTCTAGGGAAATAGAAAAAGGTAGTGTTCAGGTAGCGGATGAGGGAAAAATGCAATCTATCTAAAATGATTATCAATTAACTAGAGAGAGAGAGAGAGAGAGAGAGATAAGAAAACCATCTAGATTTAGGGGTTATCTTTCATTTGCTGTCCTTTCCTATCAAGATCTATTCTTTAAAGAGCCCAAATCATACTAAGGCCATTAGTAGTAAGCAATCTCAAAATTGGCAATATCCTATGTTAGAAGAGATGAATTCTTTAATTGAAAATAAAACTTGGGTTAGGCTTGCAGAGTGAACTGCAAGTGGATTCATAGTAATAAAGAAGGAAAATTGAGAAGGAGCCTTTTAAGTTTAAGATTAGACGAAGTTGTTAAAGGCTTTACTCAAAAGAAATGTGTTGATTATAATGAAATTTTCTTACATGTTGTAAAATATACAACAATTAGAATGATGCTTGTAATCGTTGCTGATTATAATTTGAACTTGAACAAATGAATGTTAAAATTGCTTTCTTGCATGGAGACTTAGAAATAACTATCTATATAAGTGAACCACAAGGTTTTATAGATAAAAGGGCATCCAATCTTGTTTTCTTGTTAAAAAGATTTTTATATGGGCTTAAACAATCACTTAAACAGTGATACAAAATGTTTGATACTTTTGTTGCGTCAATTGGTTTCATTACTATTGAATTTGATAATCGCTTATATTTAAGCCCTGTTTGACACCGATTCTTATTCTCATTTTTTTTTCTCTTTTTTTTCATTTTAATCACACATTCTCCAAATAAAATAATATTACACACAAATCTAAAATTTTTTATTACTTTTCAACCACACATTCCTCCATCAATCGCAATTCCAGAATTTATTTTTTCCCTAAAATAGGTGTCAAACACAAGCTTAAAAAGAATGATGAAAATGATGTGATTGTTTATCTTTTGTTATATGTGGATGATATGATATTAATTGGTAATGGCATGAGTGATATAAACAAGATTAGAAGATCTATGAGTAAGGAATGTTAAAATGAAAGATTTACAACATGCTAGAAGAATTTTTGGAATGAATATTTTGATAAATATGTCAAAACAGGTTTTAATTTTGAAACAAACTTCTTATGTAGAAAAAGTGTTATCAATATTTGGTATACATGATTCTAAATCTGTACTACTGCTACTTGCTAGCTATTTCAAATTAAGTCAAGTTTAGTATCCTATTGATGAATTTGATATAAGCACATGGAAAAAATACCTTATGCTAATACAGTAGGATATGTTATGTATACTATGGTGTGTACTAGACCTGATGTAGTTCATATTACTAGTAGCCTAAATAGATTTTTGGTCAATCCTATCCCCGAACATAAGACAACTTTAAAATGGCTACTGAGATAGTTGAAAGGTGTATTCATAGTTAGGTTTTTATGTTTTAATTTCTATAATGAAGGTGTAGTACTAAAGGAATTTGTAGATGCTGACATCGCAAATGATAGGAAAATTCACTACTACTTATATGTTTACTTTTTGTGGAACTTGTGTTAGTTTGAAATCCCAATTGCAGTATGTTGTAGCTTTATCTACTAAAGAAATTGAGCATGTAGTTGGAACTGAGGCTATAAAAGAAGCCTTATGGTTAAAATGTTTGTTATACAAGATTAATGAACTCTCTAATTCAGTTGTAGTTTATTCTGACGTCAAAGTACCATTCATTTATGTAAAAATCCTATTTTTTTATGAAAGAACTAAGCACATTGATATGAAATTACATTTGACTAGAGATACAATCACAAAAGAATCTGTATCTTGTGAAAAAAATCCCAACTGAGTACAACCTATCTGATTTGGAAACTAAGGCACTCTCTTTAAACAAATTTAAGTCTTGTTTAAAATGATATACATTAATACTTTCTAATTTCTTCTTGTAGGTACATAATATGGTGCTTAATGCTGATACAAGCATTTGATAATTAGATTAATATTAGTCTAAAGTACATTTGTAATGCCATTGGCATCAAGGTAGAGATTTATTGGATTGTGATACTAATTCGTCCTAAACTAAGCTATGATCAAAAGGGCTTTGCTCCGCTTATTATATCTATTTCTTGACAAAATCAAAGTGATGAAGCCGCAAACTAGGATCCATATTAAAGAAGTAAAATCGTGTTTCTGAAGTGAAACTTCAGTTTCCTCTTAGATTTCGTAAGTTATTAGTAGTTCTAGATCGTTGATCTTAATCTGGGATCGTTGATGGTCACCCACCAATGTTGCCTAATTCATTCAAAGTGTCTGATTTTTTCTCTTGCTTATTAAAAGTCTTCTCTTCATCTTCTCCATCATCTTCAACCAATGGTTGAAAGATTTTTTAGGAATTTTTTAAAATACCAAGTCTTTGTGATTCTGTGTGAGAATAGAGATTTTATTATGCTCCATAAAAGCAACTTCAACATATCTCTTTGAGGGTCCGGATTTGTGGTTGATACATAATGGTATAAATAAGAATCTAAGACCACGATGTTGTACTTACGAAATATAGCACGACAATAAAACTAAGGTTATACTCACGTATGGGTAATGAAGTGGGAAAATGCACCAATATAAAAAAGATGAAAATATAATTTTCTAATTTATTGACCGATCGAATTTTCATCACTAAATAAATAATAAAAGTAAAAATATTGGTTATTATTTTAGAAAATCCTATCATAATTGAACATCGATTACAAAAATAATTAAAAATGCACTTTCAATTGGTCAAATTAAAATATTATTTTGATAAACTTAATTTACTGATAAAAATTCACAGTAAATGAAATAATGATACAAAATTGAATAGTAACAAAAGAAAGAATTGTTGAGAACAAAATAACAATTAAAAACAACTTATTTGTGGGTAATATTATAGGTAAATTTAAAAATAATAGAAAACTATTTTAAAAAGAGGTAATTTAGCACAAAATGTAACTATATTTTGTCACCCTTGCGATAATCGTCGTCCTTATCATTTCAATTTTGACAGTTGCACCCTCGTTTCAATCTATTTTTTCACAAATATCATTTTTGCCACTTGCCGTCCATTTTGTTCCGTTAAATAGGTGCGTACTCTATAGATAGCATAATTTAGAAAGGCAAAATGTTAGTCAACTTAACAATTTTCATTTAGTTTTAATAAAAATAATATGAAAATGAAAAATAAAATAAAATGTAATATAAAACTCGCAAAGGCATCTTTTCCAAAGCCCCCACTGCTCAAACCTAGCTCTTCCAAAACCACAACAAAACCTACCTTATACCCAGTCCCAAACCCCTTCCACGATCTCCACCCCAACCCCTTGCCCAAACAATGTAAAACGTCGTGTTTTGGGGAAAGGTGACGATATTGTACTATCTCCACCTTTTGAAATTAAAGGTGCGTTTGATTGCAAGAGTAGAAAATGGGTGGAAAGAAAATATTTTATAGGGAAAAGATTTGTCTAGAAAATATTTTGCAGGGAAAATGATTTCAAGTGTGTTTGATTGGTATAATTTTCCACCCGAAAAATTTTTAAATTTTCTATTTATTTGGCTTTGNTGTCTAGAAAATATTTTGCAGGGAAAATGATTTCAAGTGTGTTTGATTGGTATAATTTTCCACCCGAAAAATTTTTAAATTTTCTATTTATTTGGCTTTGTTTTATATGGAAATTGTCCATTAAAGTGATATTTTTTTCCACAATTGGTTATAAAATTTGTTTCCATTGCCAAAAAGTAAAAAAAAAAGGGAAAATAAAAATTGTTTCCTAAAAAATCATTTTTTTAATCAAAGTTTAGTGTTCGTTTGACTTTATTCTACATGAAAATTGTCCATTAAAGTGAAATTTTTTTTACAATTGATTATGATATTTATTTCCATTTTCAAAAACAAAC
>CAIGRM010002707.1:0-10912 GCA_903798335.1 Fraxinus albicans | reverse complement strand
AAGTTAATTACTAAATATTATGTAAAATAGAAAATGAGGGAGCTGATTGTAATTTGGACTTAGTAAAACACTAAGTAGCACTATATGAAATCTATTTTCATTTTATACAAAGGAAACTCTAAACCATCGATACAGAGAGAGAAATGACAAAAAAAAAAAAGGGAAAGAAAGAACAAAAAGAAGGAAGAACCTAGTGCCGCTACCTTCCTCCACCCTCTTGGCGGCGGCACTAGGTTTACAAAGAGCGAAAATGGGAAAGAAGAAAAGGGAAAAAGAAAGAAGCAGAAAACGACGAAATGTCCGGTTGAAACTTGGAAGATCCGACACATATCCCATACTTGCGTCGTGTCGACACATCGTCCATTTCAAATAGTTCGAGCATCGGAGCCTAAGAGAAATTCAAGTAGGGAATATCTTCACATTCATAGAGTTAATTATCTCTTAAATTGGAAGAAATTGACAATTTGAGAAGTATGCCATCAAGATCAAACCTTACTCGACACAATTATCAAATCTTTAGAGGTTTGTTTCAATGATTATAGTGCGAGCAAAGGGGCTAATGATAGTATTGATTAGACTTACGTTGGTTTCTGAGGATGAGAGTTTTAAACATAGTATTGTGTCCCTTTTTGTGTTCACACTTGTAGTCGATATAATTAACAATAACATAGTTGTGGAATTACCTATGGATTCCACATGTCCTCGACTTCGTGCCAAAATTGTTATTGTCTACTTATTTGCTTGACTCTAACATTGATTTTGGTATGACATTTCCACAACTGAATAATGCTTTTCGAGTCGCCACGTTGTTCTCCTGCTAATTACCGTACATATTGTTTTAGCTCCAAACATCGTTGTCAGTCCTAATTTTCATCCGAGATTAGAAGTCAAATTAATTACATTGTAAGCTTGCTTTTGATGCATAATATAATCTTGGATACTTTAATGGTGATTTTTATGCTTTGTTACGTGTTTCTTTGGCACGATTTTTTAAATGCATCAACAAAAAGTTATTGGATCGCTCACATGAAAATAATCGATTTGACTGGACATCCGGCTTGAATGAAAGTTATGTTTTCAATCTGGCAGTATTATTTCGTTATCAGGGTATTCTACGGGTGTTATTTGTTACTTTTGTGAGTATTCTTAGTTAGCTTTCCTAGATATATCAAATCTTGGATCTCAAAGCTTTCAGTGTTCTTGTGCTCTCCACGCATGTTCTCTCCAAGTGGATTTAGCTTCTCCTGGACTATGGAAGTAGACCAATAGATCAAATTACACATATTTTGTTTTTTTTTTTCTTTTTTATACTCTTTTTTTCCATATCTATGTTTCGTTTAAAATTTTCATTTTTAAGGTGCTTATTAATCTCTCAAGTTATTTCAAAAACACCCTTGTACAATTGCAGTCCTACTTTCTTAATTACCTTGTGGCCATGTCTTATTGTCCGTCTGTGGTTTGTTACGTAGGACAGCTTTTCTTGAAAACTGTTGTATGTTGAGACTATTTGTTTAAAGACCAGAAAAGGTCTAAGATGAGGCATTGTGTGTATACAACTATTAGATTGGGAATGCTATCTTACAGATAAGGGGATAGCTGATTTTCGTTATGCTTATCTTGCAGTATGTCACACGATATTCACGCAAATCCTTGCGCATTCTTGGCAGTGTGGGCGAACCAATAAATCCAAGTGCATGGAGGTTTTACATTTATTCTCGCATCTTTCACTTTTCTTTCCTTGTTGAAATTAGTATCAATTATTTTGGCAAAGGTAAATAATTCTTATAAGATCTTGCGTATATATTTATTTCCTTTTACCTATGCTAGGTGGTTTTTCAATTTGGTTGGAGACTCAAGATGCCCGATATCTGACACTTGGTGGCAAACTGAGACCGGGGGCTTCATGGTACATTCTCTTATTATTTTTATTTTTTAATTGCAGCCACAACCATAATATATATAACATTAGTCAACATTTGCAGATTACTCCTTTACCGGGCGCATGGCCTCAGAAACCTGGTTCTGCTACCTTTCCTTTCTTTGGAGTGCAGGTACTAGACGTGGGGATAATGTGGCACCACCAAAATATCAACTCACCTAAATTCTCCCAACCCATATTTTCCTATTTTATTAATTATGCTGGTGTTTTAAGTAGATACTTGTGCAAGTATTTCAACTTTTCATCCGGCAAACAAGTTCAATTAATTTTACTTTTNTAGATTAGATTGTAAAAATGAAGACAACAAAGTTTTATTGGAAAATATTTTCCTCATTCTGGTTTTAGTAACTTTGATAGATTTTTCAGGAATATAATTTACAGTATCAAATTTTGTGTAAACATTTTCATCCTTACCAGAATTTGAGCTCCACACTATCAGATGAAAATTTGATATTGTCTGAAATGATTTTTTTTGCCCCATTATTGTGTTGAAACAAATGGATCCTAAAGAAGAAAAGTGTCTTTAACCCCAAATAACGGGCGACAAAATGAATTTACCTAAATGGTGAATACTGTATCATCAATTAACTGATAAATTTATAGTTCAATTTTTTATCATATTATGGTCAGTTTAGTTTCAATTTAAACATCAAAATTCTTCCAATTAGGGCAATACTTCAGTCAATTGCATTAATGGAATATTGAAATGGTTTACACTTCTTATCCGTCACATGACCTTGAATAATGCAGCCTGTCATAGTGGATGAGAAGGGTGTTGAGATTGAAGGTGAGTGCAGTGGATATTTGTGTGTGAAAAGCTCCTGGCCTGGGGCATTCCGAACACTTTATGGAGATCACGAAAGATATGAAACAACATACTTCAGTGCCTTCCCTGGCTACTACTTTAGTGGAGATGGCTGTAGCAGGTAGTTACTTTTGAGGTTATACAGTTCAACGGTTTTTTTAGGTGTATATTCGTTGCTCTGTCTCTTTCCCTCTTCATTCCCCTTCTTTTGATCTTTGCTTTGTCCTTTTTATGAGGAATTCAGGGACAAAGATGGTTACCATTGGCTTACAGGAAGAGTCGATGATGTAATTAATGTCAGGTATGGTATTTATTTTCGTCATCATTTTATATTTTAGATTGATAAATGAACTTCGAAGTAGTTTAGAGTCGTCTGGATTGGGGTGCCGCTTTTTACTTACCTTATGAAAAATATATAGTGGGCATCGTATTGGCACAGCAGAAGTGGAATCTGCGCTTGTTTCACATCCCCAGTGTGCTGAAGCTGCTGTCGTTGGTGTTGAGCATGAGGTACCATAACATTATGTTTACTTATAATTTTGGATAGACGGAATCTAGATTAATTTTTACTTATCTTTATTTTGAGTATTATGTTAGGTTAAAGGACAAGGCATATATGCATTTGTTACTCTGGTAGGAGGCGTTCTGTACAGTGAAGAACTACGGAAAAGTCTTGTGTTGACAGTGAGAAATCAGGTGTGTTGATATTCCAATTCATTATTTTCTTTAAAATAATCGTTTGGAAAATGGCTGAACTATATTTTACGAAACTTTTACGGCCACATCAGATTGGAGCATTTGCAGCTCCCGACAAAATCCATTGGGCACCGGGACTTCCAAAGACGAGAAGTGGAAAGATAATGAGAAGAATTTTGAGGAAAATTGCTTCGAGGCAATTAGATGAACTTGGGGATACAAGCACACTTGCAGATCCTAGTGTCGTTGATCAGCTTATTGCGCTTGCCGACTCTTGAATCCTGAGATTGACGACGGCAAACTAATGCTAGTATGACATTTTTTTATGTTTGTTGGGTGGGTAAAAATCAATAAAAGTATCACTGCTTACATTATTGGTTTCTATATGAATTTTGTTACTTTCATATTTATTATGTTAAGCATTGGCTATGCTAGCACGTTCTATAATTTCTGTACAAAATAATTATGGGATATTGCCCATTATTTTCATTGGAAAAATGGGGATGTCGGTTGATTACTATTGACTAGATACCACTTACCACGAGTGAATTAATAATAAGAGTCGTGCGTCTGCATTATATGGAGAGAGTTTTTCTTTTGGTTCGTTTATGAGATATCTGGTATGTTAGATTCAACAGCTTTAGATAGAATAGAAAAAAGTTTAAAACTTTATGTTATCCGGAGAAAGTGTCATCTCTTGCTTCAGACAGATTTTTATAGGCAACTAAGCTGCATGGACTTCAACTATATTACGATAAGATATGCATGGTTAATATTTTTCTAATGAAATTTCTCCTTTGAAACATTAAATGAAAAACTCGTGGTTATACTTGGTTCTTATTCTAATTTAACTTGCTTGCATGAAGTGAAATTTGGTAGTAGTCTCCGATCATCCATACACCAATGAATTCTTTTCTCAAACCACATGCTTGTTTACATTCTAAAAGCTGGCCATACTTGGAAGTCGTTACCATAATTTCAAGAAGGATGATGACATATAAGTTGAATAAATTGGTGCATAATTATAATCCCTTCAACAAAAAAATGTGCATTCAAATGCGTTTAAATCGCAACTTATTGGTGCAAAATACCGTATAGACTTTCAACGTACCGAAATCAATCTATGCGATGAAAATATGCACAAATTACAATTTACTGAAATATAGAAATTAAAAGGAGATGAAATGAAGCGAAGTATGCGAATGCAAATCTCTTTAAGATAGACTATGCACTGGTGCTAATAGAATTAAATGGACGTTTATCTTTGAAGATACAATACTTCTACAAAAATTAATAAAATACAATATTAATTCTCCATGGGCAAACGAAGTGTTGACAATATTTTTCACGAATGAAATAAACACGAATAAAAATTGTTCGAACGGAATTTTAGTTCTACAAAATAAAAAGAATAGAAGTCTTGAAGAGGAGAGAGATTTAGAAATCAATTTTTACTTAAATTGATTTGGTGTAGGAAAAATGGAATTAGTGGTCCCTATTTATAGATTTTCAAGTGTCTTTCGGAATTGTTATATCTTTTGATATAAATTAATGTCGATCATTAGATCATCTTTTCAAATTTAATGGTCTATATCGCACCTTATCAAAAGGCCAGGACTTTTCATAATGTACTTTTTTGAATAGTCACATTCAATATGAAACAATATACCTCTTTGATATTCAAATTAAACTACACGATCCACCGCTTGTGCTGGTACTTGTCAATTCCTTTGAGTTCCATTCTTGTGAACGTACTCCCCATACATTATACTTAACGCGTTAGCTACAACACTGTACGGGTCGATACGTACAACGCTTAGTATACATTGCATTAGGATCGGTAGCTTTCGATTTGAAGTTTTCTTAGTAAGAATTTGTCGAACTCATATGTCTAATTGGAAAACGCGACGTTTTGAGTAGTCAACCATTATTATAAGCCTTGCAATAGACTAAGCATATTATTTTACGTATCAAACTTTAGTTCTCTATCGTATACATCGATTTGGTCCTGTAATTTCTTGGGTCTACAAGTAAGCTGAGAATTTCCCTAAATAAAATTCTCATAGAACTAGTCAAGTTCTCACTCGCATAGGTGATGTTCTATAGAGAATGCACTACAATACTTCACTTGTACTGTTTGCAATATATAATCATAATCATTAAAAGCATAGTTTATCCTAACCAATTTTTGGCTGGCAACACTTATTTGCAACATATAAATGGGGAGGAGCTAAAAATTCGAAGTGCTTCTCATCGAGTCTATCATAGTTAGTTTTCCTATTTAACCTAGTCCGTGTGATTGCCAGTCGCCGGTTAGTTTTTCATTAAGCTGACCTATTAATTTAAGCTTTACATTCATTTACCTAGATGCGCAGTTAGTTTACTCTCTAAATAACTCATTTGTAAAGAGATTCGATAGTTACTCTTTGTCTTAACAAACTTAATCGATATTGTAAAGTACTAGAATGCATACTAACTTTAATTGGGAATATTATGCAAATAACAGTCATACACCCCCACAATTCTAGATAGGACTCAACTTAGTGACATAATGTTAATCTAACTATAGACAATTCAAGCATATAGTTAATTATGTTTATCTACGGAATAAATAATTTTATTCCATCTCTAGTGCAACGTATAAATGGTTAAAAATGTCCATGTCTCATGAAAGTCCACGCACTTTCATATTTAGGACTCGCATTTAGGGTTCGTTTCCTTTGCATAACATTCTTGTGTGTACAAGGGCTTTTAAGCTTTCCATCTTCATAAAAAATTTCTATGACTCATAAGGTAATTCATTAATATTGAGACTTTTAGACAATGCTATCACTATAAAGTCTTGGATAGATTTAAACTTATGTTGAGAATGAACAGTTTGACCCCACAATTCCTAGGTCGACCCAAATTTAATATTTTATTAACACTTTTCACATTCATCATTTATTTAGAGGTAATTCTCGACCTCAATAGTATTTAAACGCACTTTCATTGTACAATCATTACTAATATGATATATAATATATATATTTTGCACAAATACCATCTCACATAATTTAATCAAAATTAAGTGAGGCTATTTATCAAATAAAATCATTATCCATTTTGTTTTATCCTTTGAGCGGGATGGCAATATTACATGAAAGTCGTGCACTTTCTTATCAAATCTTGGCAAATGTTCTTTTCCAATAGTTTTTTTTCCCAGTTATCTTATTTCTTGTACATAAATATGATTATTTCTCAATTATAGTCTCCTTTAGCAAAAAAGAACAACTTTTTTTTTTATTCAACGATCTGTCCTGGATATATCGCATAAACATATAATAGGAGAATAATTGAATTCTAGTTCCTTCATTTATTCATGATAACTCTTCTAATGAATTACTGGCATTGATTCACATAAGAAATCAAAAACAATTAGACATTTAATAATTTTCATATATAATGCAAATATGCACTTATCTTTTCCCATGTAAATTCAATTCACACAAATAGAATTTCATAATAAACTCATTGTTTCATACATCTTTCATGTTAGAAACTGCATGTGAACAAAATAAATCATGGTCTAATAATTTAATGCAATCATATATTTTAGAGTCGGTTTGACACTCGCTAATTTATTTTATGATTTGCTGCAAGACCATTTTTAACCACACATTCACATGATAAATGTTCTACACGTATATTTAAAATTTTTCTCTACTTTCTAACCACGCATTCTCCCAAAAATCACTATTCAATTTTTTTTTTTTACAATAATGGTTGTCAAGCAAGCTCTTAATCATACTATAAAAGTGTAATATGTGAATATGATTACTGAAGTAAATTCGGGGTACTTTTAAAATTGGATTGGTCAAACCCCCAAATTTTCACTTTGAATTTTCAACAATTGCATATTTCCACAATGACCTTTTGAATGTTAAAGACAAAGATGCCTTTAAGTAAACGATACAATTACAAAATATTGTTTTGTTTTTTGTTTAAAAGACAATACTATCATTTTAGTTAACAAGTAAAAACCAAACAAATCCCACTTAAAATTACAAAATTAGCTAACATTTCTTATTTGTTTATTCCAACATAGATAATATATATATATATATATATATCTGCTTCAATCTCAAAATCTCAAAAGTTGATCAAACGCTGAACAATAATTTTTTTTTTTTATATCTATCATTTCGAATCAATAAGTATATTTATATATGTTTAATTTTGTTTTCATTAAATTACTATACACTTTTAATTGATAAATCTTATTTCGATATAGATTAACATGTAGATAAATTTTACATATCTATATTTATTTAAGCATAAATAAGAAAAAATTAATCCACTTGTATATTAATGTCAATGATTACTGTCAGTCTTAATAGCTGGCTGTTAAACAACCTAAGGCAACCGGTTGTTGGTCGATTTTTGAACATTTTTTCTTATAATTAAAATTTTTGTTTCGTCATGCATATATGGTTGTAATTCCAGTTTGTTATTTTGGTGATTTCGAATTGGATGAAAAAGATCGATGGGTATGGAAATGGACGAGTGATATACGTGGCGGTATTCCATTTTTCATAACATCAAGTACATCATATGAGGAAATGTACCATGATTCACAAAACAAGCTGAAAGTCGATTCTTCTCAGTATGATATGGAACTGAGATTTCAATTTAACGAGCATTCGTCCATTTCGATTCCACCTATGAAGATTGCTTTTGATGTTGAAGTGAATTATCTATTTGAATTGAATAAAATGCACACGACTCCACTTTGCGTGACTTTAGCGAGGAAAAATGTCGCCGAAGGTGACACGAAAATTCGGATAAAGAGGATCACAATGCCATGATTTTGGGGACACAGTGAAGATAGTTCGTGAGAATGATGTGGTTATTCTCGAGATTGTACTTCATCGTGATCTTTCTTTTACGCACATAATTCTGTACGTGATTCACGACAACGAGAATGAAAATTAATTTGCAAATGAGAATTTGATTACTTTATCCCGTCGAGAGAGATAATGCACAAGTATTAGGACCCATGGATGATCTACTGACATTCGGACATCATTAAAACGTTTGTCAAGAGAACGGAGTGGCCATAAGTTACCCAAAAGCCTAGAAGGCCAAAGAAAGCGCGTTGGAGGATTTAATGGGCTTGACCGAGTAGAGCTATGCTAAATTCGCCACGTATTACCATAACATGGGGACAACTAACTTGACTAGACAATTTTTTTTAGATGGAGGGCGAGAATTGCTTTAAGTTTTCCTCATGGATCTTGGGTAATGCATTCGGGGATTTCAAAATACAATGTGACCCTAATTCTAGTCGATGGTACAATTGTGAAAACTAGATATGAAGGCAATTGATCATTGCTACATGTCAAGATACCAACATCCAAATTTACTCTCTTGCATTAGGCATAGTCGATAGCAAAAATAATATGTCGATGCGTTGGTTCTTCACAAAGTTGAGGGAAGTAATCAAGAAAATCGAGGACATTGCCTTTATAACTAATCAGGGACCGTCTATAATAAATAGTATCGCAAAACCTTTTCCCGATATACATCATGGGTACTGCATGTACCATATACAAGGCAACCTGAAGACTAGGTAACGGGGCAAAGACATCGTTTCATTGTTCATGAAAGTGAAACTTACAGTGTTGAAGAGTGTAATAAGTTCATGGTGAAAATAGGAAGTAAACAATTCCAGGCATGGGAGTATCTAACAAAAATGGGGATTGAACATTAGGCGCGGTCACATTTTTCAGGACGTGGATACAATATGATGACGTCAAATAATGCAGAGTCTCTCAATTCATTATTCAAGAAGGATCGAGAATTACCAATCATCGCAATGATTGAAAACATTTGTAACAAGATGCAATAGTAGTTTCACGACCGACGTGCGGAATCACAGAGTTGTACGAACGTGTTAGCACCGGCTTAAGAGGATAAACTCTTCAAGGCTACAGAGGTTGTGAGGAGTTGAATGTGGAACCAGTAGATGATTTACGCTTTTTCGTGAAATGTGCATATAATATAGCATACATGGTGGACTTGACTGATAACACCTGCACTTGTAGTCGATTTCAATTGGAGAGTTTTTCATATGAGCATGCAGTCGTAGTGGTAATGTATAGAGGCTTTGTACCGAGAACCTTATACTTTCCTTATTACACTACTAATTATTGGAGAGCAGCATATGCTGAAACTATATTTCCTTTACCAAATGAAGTCGACTGAAAAGTTCCCAATTATATTCCCTCCCTTAATAGTTTGTTGCCACTTGAAATTGAACTGTGTGGTCTGGACGTCCACATACGTCTTAAACACTATCTACTGAAGAGTTTTCTCGTCTGCATAGGTGCACCGGTGCAAAGTAACAGGACATACTCACCAATTTTGTACAAGTTACATTGCCCTAAATGATAATTAGACAGATGTGCAATGGTATCGCAGTTAAATAAACAATATTTACATTTATTTTTTGGTTAAAAGAGGATGGTACCTCCGAGATTTTATTAATATGTCCCCACTCATGGAGATGAATATTGTGGTTACATGAAAAAATAATGAAAGCAGTAAATGAGGAAGTATTACTTCCCTTACATGAAAATAAATGATAATTGACAAAAATAAGAATAACGAATAAAAAAAATCATATTCTAATGATGGGAAACCCATGTCTATCAATCTGTATAGTGTCCTAATATGTCGTGGTAGGTCAGCTACTATGTATATCTGATATCGCCGATGATCCCAACCCTCTGCAGTAAGAGCATCTGTAACCTGATTCCACTATCTGTAGATGTGGGAAATTGTGTCTCTATCGAATGATATGATGTCTATGATCTGTCTGAGTATACCTTGAATAGCCCATGATACTACTCATCTAGTGTTGCAGTGAATAGCCACTATAGAATCTGACTCAATCCAAATGTCTGAGAGACCGAGTCATCTAGCTAGTAAAATCTCATCTAGAATAGCCATAAGCTCTGCCTCTAATATATCATGCACGATCGTACGAAGCTGAGAAAACCCTAATACATTGACCTGCGTGATCTTTGATGATGTTTCCCCGCTCTTGATAGATTCGACTAATATAGTATGCCACCAAACCAGAATATAGGGAGATGAGGAAGGGGGTCCAAAGTAATACCAAAGATGGGAGCAAGTGTTAAATCCTGATGTGATCCAGACAAGGCTTCAAACGAGCAAAGAATAGAAGTGCATTGAGGATGAGTCAAGGTCGAGCTCGGGAAGGATTTAGGGTTCGAATCAAGCCAAAGAAGCCACACAATCAAGTGATTGAGCCACAAGGTTCACCGAGACGAAGTTGACGAGCCAATGGACAAGTTCCATGTTGGAGTCGAGGGCCGGAACGAGCTCGAAGGCGTCGGAATCGAAGGCCGAAGCAAGGGAGAAAAATGGAGAACCATGCGGTCGCATGGGCCAATTTTCTGGCGAGA
>CAIGRM010002703.1:0-12133 GCA_903798335.1 Fraxinus albicans | reverse complement strand
GTGATCCTAGTATATTCATCGTACATTCAAAAACTCCAAATTACATTCAAAGCTATTCGCATTTAGTTTAGTTAAACCATTCATCCTTACACAATTAGAATAATTTAGGTATAATTTAGTTACAAAAATACTTAGATTTTATTTTTTCGATTAAGGTCACGGTAAGTAGAATTAGAACTAATAAATCTCCGTGTAAACGATACTTGGATTCAAAAAGTCCACTTTATTACTTATCAACTTTTTGTACACTTGCTGTGGTTTTAATTCGAATGATATTTTCGTGAACAAGTTTTTGACGTCGTTATCGGGGATTGAATTTAGTTTAATCTTATTTATCTTGACGATAATTCGAACATTAGTTTATTTTTAATTATTTTTGTTTTAGCTAGTATTTTTTTTAGTAATTTATCTAAGTATTATTCTTGATTCTTTTGTAGGTCTTGTATGCGAGGTCTCTTAACGGTAACTTGATTCCAATAGATCCAAAAATCTAACGCACCTTCCATCGTAGGCAAAGAAAAGCAAATGTAACACACCTTCCATCGCAGGTAAAGAAAAGCAAGAGCAGTACAACAAATGGTTAAAGCGCAAAATTAACAAGTGGTTCAAGTCAATGAAGAGGAAATTGTTGATGAGGGAAACATGCTGGTTGGAGACTTCATAACACCACAAATCATTCAGAGTCAATTCAGAATCGTCTACCCTTCTTTTGGGTAGCCTAACTTCCATTGTCGACCAACGTCATACATCTATTTCAAAATGGACACCAGTTTTATGGCAGAGTTGAAGAAAATCCACATACACACATTTCTCGATTCTTGGAGATGTGCCAACACTGTCGATATCAGGATATCTTAGATGATGCTATCAGACTAAGGTTGTTCCCACACACACTACGTGATAGAGCACTGGAGTGGTTGGACTCTCAATCTATTGCCAGCATCAAAACATGGAATTACGTAACTCAAAAATTCTGCACAACGTTCTTCCCACTGGCCAAAACAGCGAAACTGAAGCATGACATATTTATTTTCCACCAAAATGAATCAGAGTCTTTTGATGAAGTTTGGAATCGGTTCAAGAACATGCTAATGAAGTGTCCTCATCACGGTATTAGCAAAGGACTCCAGGTCCAATATTTTTATGCGGGATTACTTCCATCATTCAAAAGCATAGTGGATTTTTCGTCAAATGGTTCATTATCAACAAGAACCATTGATGATGCATTAAAACCATTGATGCAATCACATTTAAGCAAAGTAAAAATTAAGTTACTTTCCATAATTTAAATACGACAATCCCATAATTTTTCCTTGACTACACATGACAATTTCACGATCATTTCTTTACCAAAATTTGAAATTTAAAAAATGCACATTGGGTCCTTCACCTATGAAAAGTTATCAATTTGGTCTCTTATCTTTCATTAATGAGTATAAAGAAACTTTAGGGAAATTATAATCTTACTATCTTAAAATAAATCTTCGTCCTGGAAAATTACTTTAGATATCATTTTCAAACAATTGGGATACTTAGATCACATTTCATCCTCACGTTCCCGAGTTGCCTCTTCGATTGGATGATGTATAACACATTAACTAGCGGCATTTTTTTATTGCAAAGCTTTTTTACTTTCTGAGCGATAACATAAAGTGGAATTTCTTCATAAGTCCTGCTAAATTTTTAAGAGTTGATTTTTATTGCTTGACTCAGATTGGAGTCGTATTTCTTGAGTGTAGATACATGAAAGACATCATGTATTGTAGAAAGTTCTGGTAGCAAAGACAATTGATAAGTCACATTCCCAACCTGCTTCAATATCTTGAAAGGTCCTATGTACCTCAGTTGAAGTTTTCCTTTCTTACCAAATCATAAGACACCTTTCGTCGGGTGACTTTTAAAATACTCGACTACCAACAATAAATTCTTGTTCTTTTCGCCTTCCGGATGCAAAAATTTTTATCCGTCTTGTCTTGGGTGGTTTTCATACTAGTTCGAATCTTTTTGATAACTTGAACTGTTTGTTTCACGATTTACGGTCATAGTATTTTTCGTTCACCAACTTCATCCCAGTGAACGAGTGATTTTTACTTTCTACCATACAAGGCTTCATAAGGTGCCATACCGATAGAGGCATGGTAGCTATTGTTGTAAGTGAACTTAATTAGTGGTAAATGTTTTTCCCAATGTCCTCCAAACTCTAGGACATAAATTCGAAGCATATCCTCTAGTATTTGAATGGTTCGCTCGGACTGTCCATCTATTTGGGAGTGAAAAGTTATATTAAATTTTAGTTTAGTTCCAACTGCTCAATAGAAACTTTTCCAAAAGTTCGATGTAAACCTTAGGTCTCTGTCTAATATGATTGAAACTAGATCCCCATGCAATCTCACCATGTCATTAACATATAGTTGTGTGAATTGGTCCATAGCAAATGTCATGCAAGAAATGAGCTGATTTGGTCAATATATCAATAATTACCCAAATAGCCTCATGACCTCTCACTGATTTCAGAAAAGTGACAACAAAATCCATCGTTACATGCTCCTATTTCCATTCTAGAATATCTAATGATTGGAGTAACCCTGAAGGTTGTTGATATTTGACTTTCACTTGTTGACATACTAGACATTTTTTAACAAACTCGACAATGTCCATTTTCATATTCTTCCATCAAAATATAACTTTCATGTCACAATACATCTTAATACTTCCTGGATATACCGAGTAAGGAGTGGTGTGGGTATCTTCTAGGATCTCCCTTCTCAATGTTTCGAAATCTGATGCACACAAATGTCCTTAATAATACAATATTTTATCCTAGGCAATAGTGAACCCTTTTTGCTTTTTTGTATCAATCTCAGCTTTAATAAATTCGAATAATTGATCACCCTTTTGAGGATTTTTAATTCGATCACGTAGTGTCAAACGAACTAAAAGCGATGTCATCTGAGCCACGGTGTCCAGTAGAGTTATGATTACTTCGAGACTTAATCTCTCAAATTCCTTCCATAAAGGCTTTTGTTCTATTAACATTGCTACATTGCTAGTTGTCTTCCTACTAAAAGCATCTGCCACTACGTTCACCTTGCATGGATGGTAATGGATTTCACAGCCGTAATCCTTTACCAATTCTAGCCATTTTCCCTGCCTTATGTTCAACTCCTTTTGAGTGAAAATGTACTTGATACTCTTATGATTTGTATAAATTTGACATTTAATCCCGTACAGGTAATACCTCCAAATCTTCAAGGCATTTACTACCGCGGGGAGTTCTAAGTCATGCGTGGAGTAATTTTGCTCATAAGGTTTTAGTTGTCTCGATGCATAATAAACTACTCTACCTTATTGCATCAAAACACATTCAATACTCTGTTTGGATACATCACTATAGATAACGAAATCTTCATATCCTCTGGTATGGTTAGTGTTGGTGCATAGACTAATCTCTTCTTTAATTCCTCAAAACTGCATTCGCAATTTTCTGTCCATTCAAACATTACACCCTTACAAGTTAATTGTGTTAATGATTCTAATATTTTAGAGAACCCCTTAATAAAGCTCTTGTAGTATCGTACTAAACCTAGAAAGATGCTAATCTCTCCTAAATTGGTTGGCCTTGACCAGCTAAAATATTACATCTGCTTCACTCGGTTCCAATTCTATTCCCTGTATTGTGACCACATGTCTATGAAATACCAACTGTTCCAATCAAAATTCACACTTCTTGAATTTTGAATTTTTTTTTTCCTTTTACAGGATCTTTAACACAATTCTCAAATCTTTTTGTGCACTTTTTCACTCTAAGAGAAGATCAAGATATTATCAATAAATACAACGATAAATTGGCCCAAGTATTATGGAAAATGCGATTCATCGGATCCACGAAAACTCCAGGGACATTTGTTAAGCCAAACGACATAACTGAAAATTCATAATAACCATATTGAGTTCTAAAGGTCGTATTTGAGTTATCACTAGATTTGATCCTCAACTGGTGATATCTCGACCTCAATTTGATCTTTGAAAATACTCTGGCCCCTCGTAGTTGGTCAAACAAATTTTCGATTCTAGGTAAGGGATATTTATTGTGATTTTATTAAATTCTCAATAGTTATCTCATCCTTCTTCTTGATGAACAACATTGGTGCTCCCCTCGATGATACGCTAGGTCGGATGAATCACTTTCCCAACAATTCCTTTATTTGGACTTTTAGTTCCTGTCACTCATTCAACACCATTTTATAAGGAGCCTTAGAAATGGTTGCGAAATTGGGAATCAGATCAAACGTAAGAATCCACTACCTTAACATCACTCACTCTTTGTGTTTCATCTACTTTAGCTACTATTAACATTAAGAATCCACTACAACCTTCCGACTTCAAGAATTTCTTAGCCTTCAATGTCGAAATGATACGGTGTAGGGTTTTTATCTTAGTTACTGAAAGACGAAGTTCTATCTTTCTAGGATACTTAAAAACCACTTCTCGTTCAAAACATAGAATAGTTGTGTGATTCTTAGAAAGTCAGTCCATTCCTAAAATCACGTCGAACTCTTGCATGCTCAAAACTATAAGGTTGCTTATAAGGATTTATCATTAATCTCTATCTTAGCCATTTTCACTATATGGTCTGCACTTAGCACTTCTTCCAAGTGAATAACTTCTAAGGGAGTACTTGTATGTTCACGAGATATATTGAGTTTTCTTACAGACTTAGGAGATACAAAAGAATGCATGGAACGAGAATCAATCAAGGCATAAGCAAAAATGCGAGATATAATGATGTTACCCGCTAAGATGTCGCGATCTTATCTTTTTCTTACTCTGTGAGTATATATACCCTAGCTTGGCCTCTAGGGGTTCTATACCTTAAGGCACATCTTTGTCATATGGCCGGTTTTACCACTATAAAAGTATATATAGGTCCCAACGAGATACGTTCCAACATGACACTTTTGGCACTTGTTGGAAGTTGGATACTGCTGATAATTGTTCATACTTGGATCTCTTTTATATTTCTTTACGCAGCTCTACTTTCCCTTTTCCTTTGTAATCTTCCCACATGCGCTTTTCTAGCTGTACATGCTATTTGTTCTCCCCACTCATGAGACGCTTGGAATCTGCCAAATGTGCATTTGCTAGCACTTCATGGTAGATTCCCAATTGAAGTACTACCAAAGCCTGCCTTAGGTTATCTCTCAGCCCCTTTTCAAAAAATCTCATCTTCTTGTCTTCCATGTCCACAAGGTTAGGGGCATAATGTCATAAATTCTCAAATTTCCTCTCATACTCCGTTAAGGACATCGAGCTTTGAACTAAATTGAGGGATCTCTCTCCTTCTAATTACGGATACTTGTGGGGTAGTACTTCCTCTAGAAAAGTTCCTTGAATTTGTTCCACGTCCAGATGTGTCTGCGAGCCCTTCATCTTAAGATTGAGTCCCATCAGCGCATGGCATATTTCTTAAGCATAAATGTTGCCTAGATAACATTTTTACTATCTAGACAGTAAAAAATTCTTTCTATTGCAACCAATGAATCCTCTGCTTCCAATGAGTCGATGCTACCTTCGAAGGTTGGAGGGGTACTATTTCCTGAAAATTTTCACGATGATAGCAGCAAAATTCTTATTGTCCTCTCTTGTCGCTAGTGTCTGCGGCTGTGGTGGCGACGATTGTAATGATAGCGTCGATTATTGTGGTGGTGTTTGCTGCTGCAACGTCGCTTGGACGAACGTGCTCATCATAACTAGGAATTACTGAGCAAAGTGTGGGTTATCGTCGTTAGGTTGGGGTCACTGGGGCTATTCACCATTGTTGTTTACTGTCCTACCTTGAGTGCCATAGCCTTAATAAACAATATTACAATAAGTAAAGATTAAATGGGGAAAAAATTGCATATTTTATTAATAGAATCTTAATGATTTCATAAAGGTATGGAGGGCATTCCCTTTGTCCAAGTAAAAAAGGAAATTCTACTAAATAAAAGGATCGTAAGGTGTAACAAGTGTCCAACAAGCAAATATTAGAAATTATGTAAAGCAAAAATGTAAACATAAAACTATAGTCTAGCAGTTTATCCAGTGCTCCCATCCTAGTTCGGTTCTGGGTTCTCTGAAAGGTCTTCTTCCTCGTTAGGGTTTTCGAGCACGTACTCTATTATGTTACCCTTATTGTCTACCTTCTGTATTTTCTCATGATCGCTCCCACTAGGCACGATACAAGGCTGGTGTTTGTGGCGGTCTGGTTCATAACCCTCGAGCCTTTCAATGATTTTATAGTCTATGCTATTGATCATCTACCTCTCTCTAAGGCTGCTAATAAAGAGTTCGACATATATCTACAGGTCGTATATAAAATTCATTTGTTCAGCGAAGTCTCTCCAATATCCGATAAGGGTCCGATGAGGGGCGGCAAATGCATCATCCCTATTAAACTCATGTCTATTTAAACTTTCATAAATCTATACTTTCAAAAATTTGAAAGTTTTCATAATTAGGCTTTGGAATCATTATACATGTACCGTAAAGAATAATTTCATAAACAAAAGAAAAACATTATATTTTCTTAAAATGTAAAGATTTAGGACTTGTTTGAGCCACATTTTTAGAGAAAAATGTATTTTTGAATAATGATTTTTTCAAAAATGGGGTTAAAAATTAAATAAAAGTTTTCGATTACGTGTAAAATTATTTTATTGAAAAATGTATGGTTAAAAATGAATTTTGAAAAAATTAATTCTTGGAAAAATGGGGACCAAACATATGCTTAAAATTAGTTTAAAAAAGAAATACTATGAACATTACTAAAAATCCTTAAATTACATAATTTTTTATTCATTTTGACCAATGCACGCACAATCCACCTCCGACCACCTCGGACCCGTCTTTTTAGCTACATATAAAAGATTTAACATATACATGTGAGACATAAATCTCAATAAATGAGTAATAACGAATTGCATCTCATATTTAAATACGAAAAATTATAACATATATATGGAAACACAAGAATTAAAATCCGAACTTAGTAACTATAATTTCCGTGCGTAACGCTACTAAATTCCGGTCCATTGAATTTACACATATAAGAACCTTATCATAATCATAATTTGGATTTTCGTATTATCATATTCATAACATAAATTTTTGTAATTCAAATATTGGAAGAACAATTCGTACTACTACACTTATAGTCATATGGAAACAGAAAGGTAAATCGAAGAAATTGTTTTGTTAGATTTTCACTCCAAAATTTCTTGAATATTGTGCGTGTACTAAACTTTGTATCGTGAAAATGTGTATGTGGTTGATGAGTTGATAGGAATAGACATATAAAGTACAATATAAGCTGTGTGTCAGTGTAAGTGATGTGTGAGAGCATAAATATGAGTTTCTAAGATTTGATCCCTTTACCTATTTTTGATACTAGTATTCATTTCTTCATTAATGTCACACGTTTTTCATATAAAATGTAATCAATCACTCAACTAATTATCCAATTAAATATATTAATAAATATATAATTGTTACTAATAATACATTGCTATATAATTAAACATTTGATTTAATTATGCCAAATTAGATATTTTATCATATCATATAAAAATGTGAGATTTCTAATTACACATGCACAAATAATATTTCTAATTTTTAATAGATGAAAATTTCTCTAATTATAATAATTAACCAATTAATTATGTTAATTGACATGCAATATTTATATCAAATCATGCAATCACGTTTAGTCAAAGTAGAAATTAAGTTATTTTCCATAATCTAAATACGACAATCACAATCTTTTCTTTTACTAAACATGACAATTCTATGATCATTTCTTTGCCAAAATTTGAAAGTCAAAAAGTGCACATTGGATCTTTCAACTATGAAAGTTATGAATTTAGTATAAATATATAATTGTTACTAATAATACATTGCTATATAATTAAACATTTGATTTAATTATGCCAAATTAAATATTTTATCATATCATATAAAAATGTGAGATTTCTAATTACACATGCATAAATAATATTTCTAATTTTTAATAGATGAGAATTTCTCTAATTATAATAATTAACCAATTAATTATGTTAATTGACATGCAATATTTATATCAAATCATGCAATCACGTTTAATCAAAGTAGAAATTAAGTTATTTTCCATAATCTAAATACGACAATCACATAATCTTTTCTTTTACTAAACATGACAATTCCATGATCATTTCTTTGCCAAAATTTGAAATTCAAAAGGTGCACATTGGATCTCTCAACTATGAAAGTTATGAATTTAGCCCCTTAGATCAATGAGTATAAAGAAACTTTAGGATATTATTTCTTGTATACTCCTCTTAAGAACCAGAGAATCAATGTAGTGAAATTGATGATATTTGCTTTTCGTTTTTTACTAGTAGCCTCTCATTCCTGGTGAGAGTTGAATCGACCAGCTTGTGGAAATCATCAAGGTAACCCTGTCACTAATTTATAAATAAGAGCATAAGCTTATGTTGTAATAAGTAAACCAGTGAGTTTTAAAATGAATAATTTTATACAGGTCAAAATTGGAGAACAATTTCTTATTTGATAGTAAAGTAAGAGTCACTTTCAAAATTATTATTGTTGTGGAAATGAGAAGTGCTATTTTTAAGCTTAGCTGAGAACATTCTCTGATGGCATCTTGATTGTAGGACAACAAGACTTACGATCTACAGCTTATTAAGCTAAAACTCTGAGCTTTTATTTTTACTGTAGGCGCTTGGAACTCCAACTCGTGAGGAAATAAAATGTATATACAGAGTTCAAGTTCCCACAAATTAAGGCTCACCCTTGGCACAGTGTTATGTTACTTATCTCTTCTGAAGTATTTATTCCAATGCTTTTGCATGCATGCTAAATTGTTTGATTTGTCATTTCTTCCGCGCACAGATTTTCCACAAACGAACACCTCCGGACGCTGTGGAACTTGTGTCAAGACTTCACCAATACTCACCAAATCTGAGATGTGATGCTGTATCTCCAAAAGGCTTTTGTAGCTTTTATTATTATCTGTTTATTTCTCGGTATCATGTGCCTCTAGTGACATCATATCAATTCATTGCAACCACCCCTATATCAAACATTTCAAACTAATGACCTCTGTATTCTGTTCAACCATTTTTTTTTTACTTTTGCAGTTGGAGGCCTGTATCCACCCGTTTTTCGATGAACTTCGCGATCCTAATACTCGTCTTCCTAATGGCCGTCCATTGCCAGCTCTCTTTAACTTCAAACCACAAGATCTGCTTACCATCTTCTCTTCCCTTCTCCTTGCAATGTTCTTGTTCTTCTTTCATCAAGTTAATCCTCTTTTCGTAAACTTTCTCCTGACTGTAGTTCTTTCATTTACAGAATTGAAATGTGCATCTTCGGAGATCTTGTCCAAGCTCATACCCCAACATGCTAAGAAGCAATGTCTCTTCCTTGGTTTCTAAGATTCCTTAGAATTCCCGCGTACCATGAGGGTATGCTTAAGACTAATTTGTTTTGTTTTATGTTTAATCTTCTGTGCTGACACAGACCAACCTGGATTATTCTTTTGTTGACTTAGTTTCTTTTGTGTAATTTATTGGTTAATTAGTCTTTCTTCATGTTACTTTATGTGGACAGACTTTGTATTCCACGTGCAGACGGAAGAAAACAATGTCTTGTGTGAGCTTGGACACGAGCACAGCATTTGCAAATGCATTCGACTTATTTGTGCATTATCACTTTTTTTTCCCCTTTTTCTGGCACTTTATTTTTTTAGATATCAAAATGCATTTCGAAAGTCATTTCAGAAAGACAAAAGTAACACATTCTAGGATCACAATGATGATCTGTCTACACATTTTAGATATCAAAATGCATTTCGAAAGTCATTTCAGTAAGGAACTTATCCTACTTTGCGAGGTCATAAGTATTTAATGACATGTCTAGACTCGAAAGTATAAAACATACGTACCTGTGAAGAGCTATAATAAATGCTATTATAACAACTAGTTAGTTCAAAAGAATTAAAGTAACAAAATCGTAGCACAAAAGATGACATGTCTAGACTCGAGAGTATAAAACGTATCTTACTTGCTCGATGACGTGTCATCGATCCCTAGGTAAGATGCCAAGTATTAATTAAAATTAAAAGGGGATATCGATTAGTCATGATACCCAACTGAATAGTTTTAATATTTTGTAGTTAGAAATGAGAAAATACATGCCCAATAAGAGAGAATAGAATGTGTACATCTATTATTTTGACTTCTCTTTTAACCCTTGAATATTTTTTTGATAATAAATATAAAATAGTTTTATAAAAATATTTTCTATTTAATTTTTTGGTATGTCTAGACTTGAGTTTAAAACTCACACTACACTATATCTTTTTTTATAAACACCGAGAGAATTCTTGACTCACTTTACACTGAATGTTATACATGAATATACTGAGTTGTCATTTATGCAGGTGTTTTCAAAAGTTATAGCAATTTTCATAATAATTGCAAGAAAAATAGCTTTTGTCGATGAAGTTATATTTAAAGGTTTGGAATGAATTTGTTAGAGTAAAAATTGGAGATTGATTGCACAATTTCTAAAAAGAGAAAAAGGAAAAGGACAAAAGGGGAAATTAAGAACTCAACTGATGACCAAACTAAAAACATTATCGTTAAAGTATGACGACTTGTTAGATATTATTTGAAAATTTTAATTTTTATATTGTAAAGCCCAAAACAGTAGGAATAATCCAGAATTTTCGGCCCCCTTTGAGTTTGGGTCTCAGGCGAGGGCCTCACCGACCTCGCCTCAAGTCCGCCCAGGTGATATTGAAAAAATGAAGTGGAAATTAGTGTTTTTTTTTTTGCAACGGATATGTAGAGAAGGTTTAAGAATGGCTTAATAGCGCAAAACGTCCCTACATTTGACCCCTATTGTGGAAAACGTCAATACGTTCAATTTTTTTGCATTTTTGCCCTTAATTCAACGTTTCCTAGAGCAAAAAGTCATTTTCACTGCTTTCCATGATAAAATGACTAATATATCCTTCTTCTTAAATAAAAGAAAAGAATAAGAAATAAATTGTAATCTTACTCCTAACCTTTTTAAAAAGTGCAAACGAGTCCAAATAAACTATGGGTAATTGCAGCAGAGGTCCCAAACATTTCCAATTAAAACATTAAATAATAAAAAGAAGTAAAAATTAAATTAAAAAAAAAAAACTAAAAACCCATTCTCTCTCTCTCTCTCTTCTCAGCCATGAGCCAACAGAGTCGGCACCACCACTGCCATCAGCCACCAACGGTGTCGCACCGCCCCCGCCATCTCGCCACAGCCCTTATGCAATTTATCCATCCACCACCACCACCACATTCCCCTAAATTTGCAAAATCAATAGAAAACCTCCCCCCTCTCCCTCCCAATTTTGCAGTAACCAGGGGAGATTTCTCCCTCAAAATCCAACCAAAATCCTCAAATTGTGCAAGACCCATATGCNCACCACATTTCCCTAAATTTGCAAAATCAATAGAAAACCTCCCCCCTCTCCCTCCCAATTTTGCAGTAACCAGGGGAGATTTCTCCCTCAAAATCCAACCAAAATCCTCAAATTGTGCAAGACCCATATGCTCGTTGGATTCGTCTTGAGGAGGAGGTGCGTGTGGTGATGGTCCGCGATCATGGGTCCCATCACCGACGTCGGAAAAGCTGGCTGAAAGTTGCATAGTCACTGCGTGGGATGAAGCAGTGTTCTGGCTCGATTTATGTGCATTAAATGGCGATTTATGACCATGGACTGGGGCGTCTAGATGAGTAGAAGTTACTTGAATGTTGGGCATGATGTGGGTCTCGCCGGAAATGGAGATTCCGGCCGCTTTCAAGTTCGTGAGCAGGTTGTGTTGGCCCAAATTTTCGACATTTTCTGGTGGTATAGATGCTGGTTGTTGGGTGGGGATTGTAGAGGACAATTAGGGCTCTCTAATGATGTTGATGTCTGGCGGTTTGGGTGGTGGGTGGCTGGAGGAGACGGTGGCGACACTGTTGTTGTGGGGAGAGGGAGGGAGAGTTTTTTTTATCTCTTTTCTTTTGTTTTCTCTAATAGTGTAAATGTTTTAATTGGAAAGGT
>CAIGRM010002694.1:0-13824 GCA_903798335.1 Fraxinus albicans | reverse complement strand
CGCCCGCACAGGTCACGGGTCAGCCAGCGGTCCCGATTTTCACTAGTCTGGCCGGCCCATCCGTCTTGACACCTATACAGCTCACCTTCGAAACTCCGCCTTCACCAGTCTATATATAACCCTTTGAGTCAAGTGCACTTATGGATATAAGATTTCGCTTCAATTCTAGAACGTGCCTTACATTTGTAAGGGTTCTAATAGCCCCATCAAACATTTTGATTCTAACTGTACCAACTCTGAAAATTTTGCAAGGCGCGTTGTTTTCCATAACAACTGCATATCTTAAAGCTCCTTCATATGTTGTAAAACAATCCTTGTTCGGAAACATGAAAAGTACACGTCGAGTCAAGAACTCATTCCTCACAAGGTTTGGAACCCATGTCAAAAATCATAAGAAACTCTCATTCACTTTGCATATCTTTCACAACATTAGCCTCCACTGTATTTTCAAGTTACTTTCTTTTATCAGTAGCACCAACAACTTTATTTCTGTTTTTTAAAGAATAGCAATAAGCCCCGATATACCCATTCTTCTTACAATAGTGACATGTTTTCTCTGCATGTCTAGATTTTGATCCGTCCCTCATATTATTACCAAAATTTCAATCTTAATTTCTCCTTCATGAAAGCCTAAAATCAATTTTGGGTTTCATTTTGGCTGAAGATAGCATATGTGTTGAAAATCTTAGATTACTTGAATTCAAATTCTAGGTTTTCAACTTCTTTGTTCTGATAAATCTGCTAATATGTGCTTGATTTCTTGAAAATATAGTTATTTGACTTGAAGAATTAATTATTCATATCATTGAGTTCTTGGAAATGGAGGGCCATATGCATATAATGGAAGTACTTGTTATATTCATTTTATGTTTGTGGGTGCACGTGGGGGTTATTTGCATGAATAAAAATGACACTGCTCTTGCTAGTTCAAGGATGGTGAATGTGGGAACTTTGTTTACATTAATCTCAACCAAGCCTGCAATTATTGCTAAAATTGATGATAAATTCCACAAAATTGAACCTTTTCTTGCATGATACAAATTGCAGTGGATTTCTTGGAACTGTTGAAGGTAATAATTGTACATCTTGTGAATGCAATAAGTGTAAGAAAATTGGTCATATACATGTTCCACTTGCACGGGCCAAACAGCTCGTAGTGATCTGTAATCTGCGAAATATTGTTTTGACATGTAACTTATTATTTTGTACTTATTTGAAGCAACAAATGATTTATTACATTTTGTAATCATTGTACTATCAATGTCATGATATGGAAACAACAATAAAATCATTTGTTGCTTTTTTTATGATATTGCTTTGTGCTATTGGAACAACATTGAAGTTATTTTATAGTATTATGGTCATTTTTTCTCCTTACAGATATCATTTTATTTTTTCACAAACAAACGACTTTTATATTGTTTTTTTTAAATGACACAAATGTCTTTATAGTTGTTAAATATGTCGTTCCAATATGAAAAATTTACTATTTCACATAACGGCATTCAAATCGTTCCTGACAAATAAAACGATATTGATATCGATCCAGCACAAGAATTGTACTGTTCACATAACGATATTGAAGTCGCTCTAGACTAACAAAACGATATTGAAGTTGTTACGCCAAAAACGTGTACGGTGCGTGATGAAAGTTGTGGAGCACACCACCTATAGTTTAGGAAATTGACATTTTGGTCACCAAACTTTCATACTGTCCAATTGAGTCATTTTTGCAATTTTAATCGCTTGACTTCTAATTTCATCTAATTAATTCCATAAGATCTTCAATAGTTATTTCATGCCCTGGATCAATTATTAGAAACTTAAAACTTAGTCCTCAAGTTTCAAAAAGTCTATAAAATGATTTGTATCACATGTATCAATTTAACATAACGACATTGGCGTCATTCCATTACAAATTTATCGTCATTGAAATTGTTCTAGTGTGAAACATATTTACAACGATAGTGATATCGTTTCTTTTCAAATGTAATGACAATGATATCATTCTGGATCAAAATGCCGAAATAACAAAACAACATTGAGTTTGTTCCAATACAAATTTGATGTTATTGAAGTCGTTCCAAATTCAAAACATAACTGAAACGATTTTGATGTCGTTTCTTTTCATACGTAACGACAATTATATTATTCTGAATGAAATAGTTGAAATAACATAATGACATTAAAATCGTTCTACTACAAATTTTCGACATTGAAGTCGTTCCAATCCTAAATATAGCTGCAACAATATTTCTATTGTTTTTTTCATACATAACGACAATTATATTGTTCTAGCTCAAAACGTTGATAATTATACATAATGATAATTATACCATCCGACATGCCTTCGACATATCTAAGACAATCAATTGATGTCATCAAATGGGTTGGTACAACTCGATTGACATAGAAAGAACGAATGAAGATACTTTCTTTCCATTAGAGAAGTTTGAAGGTAGTAGAAAATTTTGAGAACATTAAATGCTGTATGTACTTTCTTTTGAATGTGATCGAACCTACCCGATGACCTCTTTCAGTCGTTGTACATTTGTCAGAGGCATGTCGGATGATCATAGACGGTCGATTCGGCATCTTGAGCCTAAACAATATAACTATCGTTATCTATGAAAAGAAACATCAATATCATTGCAGCTATGTTTCATACTAAAACGACTTCAATGTAGGGAAAATTGTACTAGAACGATTTTAATGTCGTTATGGAAATAACATAACGACATTCATGTCGTTTTTCTACAAATTTGATGACATTGAGATCGTTCCAATTCAAATATATCTAGAACGATATAGATATCAGTTCTTTTCATATAAAATGACAATTATATCGTTCTTGCTAAAAATGACGATTCGGCTGTCCACGATCACCCGACATGCCTTTGACATACATAGGATGATCGAAAAAGGTTATCAAGTGGGTTCGATCTCACTCAAATGGATTAGAAACGGATATACTTTCTTTCTGTCGGAATAGTTCGAAGGTGATAGACAACTATAAGAAGTTTGAAGGTGATAGAGAACTATGGGAACACAAATGCTCCCATAGTTTCTTTTGAGTGAGATTAAACTATTTGATACCTCTTTCAATCGTCCTATGTATGTCAAAGGCATGACGAGTGATCGTGGATGGTCAAATCATCGTTTTTAGCCAAAATGATATAAATGTCGTTTTATATAAAAAGAATCGATATCTATGTCATTATAGCTATGATTTGAACCGAAACTATCTCAATGTCGTCAAATTTATACCGAAAGACATAGATGTCGTTATATTATTTCGTGGCTTTGATACACGACGATATCAATATCGTTACGCATTAAATAAAATGATATAAATGTCGTGTTAGTTATTATTTAAATTGGAACGATATCAATGTCGTCAAAACTATACTGAAACGATATTGTGCTGTTATGTTATTTTGTAGGTTTGAACATAATGATATCATTGTCATTACGTAAGAATGGAAACGATATCTATGTCATTTTAGTTATGATTTGAACTGGAAAGATTTCAATCTTACCAAATTTTTTGGAAATTGTACGAGAAAAAATCTCCATTGAACGAAGATGAAAAGTTTGGGAATCGAAATGTCAACTCCAAGAAAATTTAGTTGGCGCATGCACACGATCCATGTTGGCGTACGCGTGCCTCTGAGTTATTTACCACTCGAGAGCAAATGGTCCCTTGGACGCGCACTGTGCAAGTTTTTTAGCATAACAACTTCTATACTTTTTATTGGTTTATAACGATTTCAATGTCGTTATGAAAATCAGTAAAGCAGTACATTTTTGTATTGGAATGACATCTATGTCGTTTTATGTCTCAGGAACAATTTCAATGTCATTATGTGAATCATTATAATTTTCGCATTGGAATGACATCAATATCTTTTTTGTCTCAAGAACAATTTCAATATTGTTATGTGAATCAGTACAATTTTCATATTACAATGACATCAATATCGTTTTGTGTCTCAGTAATGATTTCAACATCGCTATGTAAATCAGTTCAATTTTCGTACTGAAACTACATTGATATCATTTTGTGTCTGGGAATGAAGTCTATGTCATTATGTGAAGCAGTAATTATATTTTCTCATAAGGACCTAAATATCGTTTAATTGGTCCGGACCGATATCATTATCCTGGCATATATCATATTTAAACTTAAAAGTTTCAAAAGCATTTAAATATGTAAACTTCATTTCAATTTAGTTATACTAGACAAATAAAACAAACTAAATACAGAACATCGTCAAACATCAAACAAAATAACAAAAAATAATCTAATGCTTGAAGTTCCATGCCAACAACTCCGTAGCCAATTTTTTTTCCGCCATATTGGTACACAATCCAAACGAATGCCATTTACATCTGTCTTTTCTTGCATAAATTCTATGTACTTCAAAGTGAATATCTCAAAGTAAGATATACAAAATCGTTGTGAAGTTACTTTAGTTCTCAACACTAAAATTATACAGTACCTAACAAATATAATATTTGTCATCACTTGTGACATCATGCATTACTTCAACAAGTAGTTTTGTTATTGTGCCACGTGAACACTGGATTCCATTCCATGGTAATTAATGAAGGATTAGAGTAGGATTATACAATGCACTTGTGAAAACTGTTTTTATACCGTATAAATTCAGAAATTCTTAGAATCTGCAAAGTGTCAAATAGTAAAATAGGCACTGAAAGCGTTTACTTCCATTCACAGCACGTTAGGTAAGAAATAGATGTACCGCATTCAATATTTCCCGACCCTTTACCATTCACTGCACGACAAAATAAAGTAGAAGCACAGATCCGTCTTTCCAGATGACGGAGACAAACACCACTTTTGGTTAGTTGGTAATTGAAAATTATGCACATATTCCCAACCATAATAGACAAATGGCAACGATAACTTCCATAACCACTGGCAAAATAGAAAATCGGTGCATTAATTTTCAAAACAGATGAGTGACAATGTTATTAAATAAAACAAAAGTAGAATATTCAAATACAATCTTCTAAATCAATAGTAAATTTACAACTTCATTCAACCAAACTATTTTCATCATGTTTGGGAAGTGTTTATAAATGATTTAAATTATAACTACATAGAAATGAGAGGTGAATAAGTGGGTAGTGTTTGTAAATCTCAAATTTGACCAGTTATAAAAAGTTTATAAACATTAGCCAAACATATGTAAAGAATGTAGCACTTTTATTAAAAAAAACATTTGCTATGAAATCAAATCAATTCAATACACAAAAGTGAATAAGATATTGAGTAATCAAACAAAACATTAGTCATTCCAATAAACCCAATTTATCCACTGCTTGAAAGCTCAAATTTCCACAAAATAACTTTAGCAAGCAATACAATGAATCAAAAAATAGTAAAAATCATCCTATGGATCCAGATGAAACGTTCTTCCATTTTTGACAATTGACATCCTTTTGTGAGAAAAACCTAGAACAGTAAATGTATAATATATAAGCATGAGATGAAATGAAATGAGTACTAAATTTTTTTCACGTCTACACATCCAGATGTAGAGTTTTCAGAGTCACATTTCCTATGAACTTAACATTTCAGAATACAAAAAACTTACGATTTAACTGAATGCATGGATTCCTGTGAACTCTAATATTCAAAATCCTAAATGGGAGCTCATCGTGGGTTTGGAAAAGAAGAACACAAATTTCGAACCTCAAAACCCTTCCTCAACAATCACTGCCTTGATAGATATCAATGTCTTCCTTTAATTCAAAATTTTCCACAATTGTCGCCCTCACAAGAAGATGAAGATGTGGTTTTTGATATCAAGAAGAAATCGAGTTTGGAAATTTGAAGGAGAATGCAGTTTTTGGGAATTTGAAGGAGAATAAGGTTTTCAATTTTCATTTGGAGAAGAATATGATTTTTTGACATGAATGAAAGACCCAATTCATTCTTCAATTTGGTTTTACAAGAAAGATTAAAATAGTCTTTTCATACTTTTAAATAATTAAATTTGTATATTATTTTAGAGAATTTAGTCAAAGGCTTTTTGCACAAATGTAGATTGAGGGGTGGCTATGAGAACTAATTCCCCTAAATCACGTGTGGTTTTGTGTGGTGTGCGAAGGGGTGAGGTGTAGTAGATATACTTGATTTTTGTAATAAAATTTATTAGTAACTTATCTTTGAAATTAAAACTTACAATGTAATGTTTAAGGTAATTATTTTCCCTTTATGTATCATATCCAACTTGGCCCATTAGGCCACTATTTAAGGTGGATCATTTCAAGAAACCAATGATGAACTCATACTTGTCGAAAATCCACAAATTTTCCTCTTCACTTAATGTCTTCATCTCCTACATTGCCAACTCTAATCTTGTTAGGACACATAACATGTTTTGTTCTTTCTTTTACTAAGAACCATGCATTTAAAGTGATATTCCATGGCTAATGTTTTCCTACGAGTCCCATCCGTTACCCTAATTTTAAGGTCTTGCGCCCTTTTTACACAACTGAATTGAAAAGTCAAAGATGATTGGTGAGCTCTTGATTGACTATAAGAAACGTGAACCAAGGGTAAAGAGTCACAAACATGAGTGATCAATATTTCGTCTGCAAATTAACGACCCACCATTGGCTGTGTGCTAGGGTACAAAAATAACTCGGGGAAGTTACAAATGGGCCCATTATGTGCTAAATAAAGACAGTTTGAGGCACCAATGACCCTAAATCGTGCACATAGAGAAAGAGGCATCTTTAGTTTACCAAATTAAACTTTTTTTAATTGTTTATATTAGGATTTTTAACCTAATTTAGGGAAATATGTACTTTTTTGGCTCATAAGTCTTGGCTATTGTGTTTTGTACTTTGTTCTACATTTAATTCAATGTTACTTTACTCTTGGACCATAAACACTAGAATCATACGATTTGTAGTAGAGAATTTAAACAAACTTGATTATTTAATGTGGAATGGGTTCAAAAATTCGCGAGCTTAAAAAAGTGAATTGTTTCTTGTTCTCAAGTAGGATTTAAAAGAGTTTTACACGAGTCGAGACAAGATTGAGTCAGTCAAATTTTACTAAATGTTGAATGGTGTGTTTTGTCCATGTTCTCACACAGTTCACAAATTGGCCTATGTGCAAAAGAATAGGTCCCATCTATCCCATGCATGCCCAATCACTCAATGAACCACACCAAAATAATAAAATTGTGTGATGACAAACAAAGAATTTAATATTTTAATCGTATCCAATATTGCTATGCAATATGAATAGAAAAATCGTAACTTTTATTGAAATAAGCAATGTTTTGAAAATCGGTCTCAATATCGACCCAAAAAGACAATCAAGAGCGAGACGGAAGAAACGAGTCCAATTGATTATCAAAATAAACATGAACTATTAGGGTGTTGGAGAAGCTGTTTTTCACTATTTTAGCCCCTAAGCCATGCAAAAAAATGTTTTTTATCCAACCATTTGAAAAACTGTAAACACTGGCCTCCAGTCTATTGGTTCACGCTTCATAAAGCCGGTTGGTCAGTTTCGACAATCCGATCAATTTTATAGCCGGTTCCAATTTTCAGAAACATTGATGACAGGTTCCCTGGTTTCTCCATACGTGGCCATATATTCTACACTTAAAGTGCTACATCCTACTGCCTACATAATTATAATTATCTTGAAAAAGTTGAAGCTTTAATTGAATTCTTTAATGAATTCTGTTCAAGTCATTAACAGATGAAAAAAAAAGCAAATGCATTGTCTTCTCATTACAAACCCTATCTTATCCCTATAAAAGTGTATTGTTTGTACGTCTCTTGGCTTTGCTGGAACATTGCTTATGGAGAGTAAAGGTCTATTCATGGGGTCTGTTTCCTGTTTTAGGGTGATGGAAAATAGACTTCGTATTCAAATATATGAGAGAAAAAAAAAAAGTCATTATTCTGTCTCCCTTATTATTCACTTCAAGTCATTGTTGACGATATATTGTAGATTCCTATACAAATACTATGAAAGAAATGTTGCATTCTTTTTTATAAAAATCATTTATAGATTTGCCAAAAAGAAGAACATCTTCTTGGGTTTTCCACAAGTCTTATCGGATACCCTCGTTTGAGCGTCATTTTATCAAAACTCATTTTTAACCACATTTTTCAATAAAATAATTTTACATGTAAATCGAAAAAAAATCTTATTTTTTAATCTTACATTCTTAAAAAAAAAAAAATCACTTCCAAAATATTTTTTTTCCCCAAGATGGGATTTAAAGAAAGATAATTTTCTTTTTAAGGATTCATTTTAATCTACTTCAAAGTTTATAACTTGTTCACAATATCTCATAAATATCTGTTGTGCATCTTGGATCACCTATAGACGCGTAAGTTAGAGGGGTGGCTAATTCTATTGTAACAACTAATCCATTACTGTAGTTGCTATAGAAATCTAAGAGTGTAAGTTGAGAAACTTCATAATAAATGGAGTAAATCGAGTTGAGAGTTGTTGATTATAAGAGTTGGGGTCGTGAAAATCTTGTGAAGACTATGTCACACTAATCAATGTGAAGCACATCAATATTGAGCTCGAAAACCCCCATCGGCCATGCTTGTCATTTAAAAGTTGACTTGTGCAATGTAGCATGACCAGCTTAACTCTTCATTTTGATCTTGAATGCCTAGTATTGCCTTAGCTAGCATGTATTTTGGCTTGAGCTTGAATTTTCAAGGTGCTAGTAAGAACTTCTAATTCAACGACATTCATGGTTGGCCTCGACCGAACTTTTAGCTTTTGTTGAGCGAAATAATGACCACCAAAGGCTTCCAGGATCAGTATATCACATTTACTGAAATCGACATCACCAAAGTTCCAACCCAAAATCCTACAATCACACCTAACTTCGATGTGTATTGCCCACTAAGGACATAGGAATGAGAGGTTATTACAGCTACATAACAGCCACAAACGCTAAGAGAGAGAGAGAGAGATGAGAAAGACATTGCAAAAGGGAGAGCACAAAGCCAAGAAAGAAGCAGCTAGGTATCTTTCAAAAAAGGGGCTAAGCAAATAACGTGTCTATCACGATACGAAAGGAGCTCCCAATATACAGTATTGAGAATACACTTTTAGGTTAATTGTGGATTGGACCTAAAAGGCAACTAATAGGTAACCAATAAGTGGGCCAAACACCAAAAGTCATCCAAGGAGTAAAGGGTCGGGCCATGAGTAGCTCTAATTAAATTAGGCTACTTCCAATGACTCAAATAAACTATAGGCTTAGGTCATTACATTTGAGGTGTCGGTATTTCACGTCATTTGATTGATGCCGACTGAATAAATAATTATTTAACATCATAGTCTGGGATGTCGTTTGACAACAATTTACCCAACAAACTTCAACTTTGGTGTCAAATGACCTGCAAATAAAAAGTATTATCCATTAGTAATAATTTATAAGTGGATGACCGATAAAATTGAAAGTTATTTACCTCCACCAATGTTTAGAAGATCTTTACAACTTCTAAACATCACCACTGGCAGCACCTTAGTGCCCTTGTTTGGGGGATTATATTGTGTGTGAACTTTTTCAAGTCTTACTACTTCTTGTGACATAATATCTCTAATGATATGAGTCTAACATTGGTGCATTTGTGAAAAAAGGATTTTTTTTTATAAACTCTTAATATATAACTTTTTGCAACGTTAATTGACTGTTGTGAAAAATTTTACTTTTTGCAACTTTTTTTAATGTTGTAGAAAGTTTCATTTTTTGCAACGTTTTTTGAACGTTGTAAAATGATATTTGTTGGGATTAAATGGTATTTGTGCACCATGTTTCTCTTTCTTCTCTACTACAGAAGAAAGCAAAAAAAAAAAAAACCCTTGAACTTGCAGTATGCAATCTCTCCATTTTCGTTCCCGGAAAACACCTTCACCATCACCCATAACCGTCTTTATGAAGATGGAACATAAGAGAGAAGAAAATAACAAATTAAAAATTAAAGTATTCTTTCTCTCACAAACACAAACACGCACACACACACTGCACTGTACACACTTCGAGCTAGGCTAGGGTTCTCATTGGATTTTTGAAATTTTCGAATTTGTTCAAGTATTACTATACAAGATCGATGGCGGAGGAGGTGGTGGTAGTGGAGAGAAACGGTGGCGGAGACGATCGGAGCAAAATGAGCGATCACACGTCAGAGGACGAACGGGCGGAGGACTACAAGCGCGGAGGCTACCACGCTGTACGAATAGGCGATACATTCAAACACGGCCGATATGTTGTTTAGAGGAAGCTATGCTGGGGCCATTTCTCCATCGTCTGGCTTGCCTTGGACACCCAAAAATATGTAAATTTCTCAATTCGTCTACCTCATTTTTCACAATTTTTACTATTCTTGTACATTCTCTGCTGTCTTGTAGTTTTTCTGGTGAACTTATGTTATTATTTTGACATGTTATAGACACATATGAATAGGCGAAGTGAAAGAAAGAGAGCAAGAGAGTGTATAGAATGCATTGTTTAATCAAATTTAAGTCTTGAACCTAAATGTTGTTTGACTGGTTGTGATTTTCTTTTACGTTAAATATATGGGTGATAGAGGTATGGTGCACTAAAAGCTCAAAAGAGTGCACAATGATACACAAAAGTTCGAAAGAGGGGGAACTTGCATCTTACATGTCACGACTGGTATGGAGTGCAACATACGTCCAAACGTTACTAAAAGTTTTTGACAACATTTTTTGAACGTTGCAAAAGGCTATTTTTGTAGTAGTGTATGCAATATTTTTATATACACAAAAAGTCAACTAATTCTTTTTTTAAGGCAAAAATTCAACTAACCAAGATGAAAGGTTTGAAAACAGAGTAAGAATCTGACCATATTTCCGCGAATTTGTTTGATTAGGCCTCTACACAAATTGATCGATTTTTTGAGATTTTTTTCTATCTCAATTGGCTAGAGACTTGTAAGCAGAAAAAGAAATAAATTTTGCTAACTCATTTGGCTAGAATTTCATGTTGATAACATGTTATAAACTAGAGAGAAAATAGAGAGAAGTCAATAGAATTGTATGTTTTATTAAGAATCAAACCCTCATATTTATAGAGAAAAATTAGGGATACAATTATAATAAAAATTAAGATTGTAGGAGTATAGTAGTTATTCACTAATAAATATATTATTTACAACAATATATATATATATACACACACACATTGTACAATTCCAAATAACGATTTAGTTTTTATACAAGTATTTGCCATATCATAAAGTGTAAATATTACGGAGTGTTATATCTTACTAATTTTATAGTTTCATGCAAAAATTGAGAAGTGAGAAAAAAAAAACTTGAAAAAGGACAAGAAAAGTACCAAACCATTCCCAATCTCTCATCACAAGTGCACATATGGTGAAAGAAAGGGGGAGATGTTCTGCTCAATAATGTTGTTTAGTTTATGCTAAGCAACTTTAAAGACAATAATTATTAGAATAATGTTATATAACACTCGTAGTCATAGAGCGTCAATTTAGATGACTAAATTTTATATGCTCAATTAAATGAGTTGTATGATTTTACATTTTAATGATTCTATCATCTAATGTCGTGTAATTACCACATAAACAAATAGTTAACAATAATAGTGATAAATAATATTTTTCTAATTAATATCAAATCCTAATCATTGTCTGGTTCTTCCTAATAAATAAAAGGAAGTGCAATGTGTACATAATGATCTACACAAAGTTTCACATCCCCCTCACATGGAGGGGGGCCCACACACAATAAAATATTTGTGGGCCCCCTCCATGTGAGGGGGTGTGAAACTTTGTGTATACCACAAGGTGTACAGATAGCATTTTCCATAAATAAAAGTAGGAGTGTGTTTGGTAGGGATTTTTAGGGGAAAAATTGATTTTTGAATAGTAATATGATGGGAAATGTGTGGTTGAAAAAGAAGAAAAAAGTATTGATGTGATGGAAAATATTATTTTATTAAAGAACGTGTGGTTGAAAATGAGAATTGATTTACTGTAGAAATGAAAAGCTGTACCAAACAGGTCCTAGAATTGCAATGGTTCCAAGCATCATTGGATAGTGAAATATAAACCAATTATGCTACTCCCCCGTCCCATTTATATAGGTTTGTTTTGTGTTTCACACAAATTAAAAAAAATTATTTAATGTTATTGGAAAAGTAATTTTTGCCAAAATCTTTCCTCGTTTACCCTTATTTAGTTATCAATAACTAGTAGTAAATTATTATTGAAAGTAGTAAAAAAAATAAGGATATATTAGTAAATGAACAAAACAAAACATTCTTAATAAAAAAACAAAACTATATAATTTAGACAAGAAAATAAGGAAAGTGAGCCTATATAAATGGGACTGATGAATTATTCAATATAAACATTGAATATGTGGGGCCTCCCTATTTGTCATTTTTGCAAGGAAAGTGTATTAATCTTGTGTGCCACATTGCAAATTTTGTTACAAAATAAAATTTAATATTTTTTAATTTTAATAATAATTAAAGTAAAATGATGTTCATGTTTATAAATTGTTTAGAAATACTCAAGCAATTTTTATTCAAACATTTTAAGGAACACATAAGTAATACTCATTTATCTATCACTCAATTCTATGTAATTATTGTTTAAACCATTTACGAATGCTTCTCCAACAATCCCTACAATAATATTGTCAGAGGCGACTCAAGCAACTTTGGACAATTTTTGAAAAAGAGTTTCTAGAGAATAATGTTAAAAAATAAATAAATGGAGCAACATAATTATTGATAGAGAGGCACAATAATGCTTTCAAGTCATAGTCAATAATTAAAAATTAACCACACAAATTGTATGATCAACAAGTTTTCAATCATATATATTTCATCAACTTTTATCAAAATTTACTAGAAATTTGAATCTAATCACAAAATAGGGCCTAAGTAAAAAGGTGTTAATTATAATTATTTTAATATATTTAGCCCCTATTTGATTTAGATAAAAATTGGATTTTTAGGAAATTTTGACAAAAATTGGTGAAATATGTAATGGAAAGTTATGGATCGCATAAAATATGTAATTAAAATTAATTGTTACATTTTACTTAAATTTTAATCTAATTTTTTAGTTGATTCATAGTTTTACTAATGTTGTCAATTTCCAATTATGATTTAACATTACATACAAAGTGTATTGAAATAAATAGGGATGGATCAAGGATTTTTGTTACGAAGGGCTGAAATTTTTAAAATATCAATATAGTAAAATTAATATATGAATAAGTCGACAAGACAACAATAAATCAATAACTTTAATTAATAATTAACAAATAAATAAAAATATTAGTGATGTGGTGAAAAACGAAATACTTATTAAATGTGTAATAGGGTAAACTTGAGGAGTATGAATTTATTATTAGCAAAATTGCAATATAAAATGAAGATTTTAAAATGTGAAGTGTGAAATAAAAATACAATTGATTAAGCAAGTAGAAAATTATAAATATAAAATCAATCCACAAATAATATTATAAAACTTAAATAAGGGGTTAAAATTTTACAAATTCTTGATTTTCATTTTTTTTATTATTATGTGAAATTAAATTAAATAAATTTAAAAAAATTGAAAAAAAAGGTAACCTTTTTCCTACTTAAATAAAAGAGTGAAGGGGTCTTTACTATTCATAAGCACTGTTGATAAGCCGTCGGCTCGACTCGACCGGTTTTTTTTTTCCAAACCGAGCCGATAGACTTTTAGTCTCGGCTCGGCTAAGCCACTGAACCGATTTTTTTTTCTTTT